>PISX010027292.1:0-23006 GCA_004024625.1 Mellivora capensis | reverse complement strand
CTGGAAGAGATTATGCTGAGTGAAATAAGTCAAGCAGAGAGAGTCAATTATCATATGGTTTCACTTATTTGTGGAGCATAACAAATAACACGGAGGACATGGGGAGATGGAGAGGAGAAGGGAGTTGAGGGAAATTGGGGGGGAGAGGAACCATGAGAGACTATGGACTCTGAAAAACAACCTGAGGGTTTTGAAGGGGCGGGGGTGGGAGGTTGGGGGAGCCAGGTGGTGGGTATTGTGGAGGGCACGCATTGCATGGAGCACTGGGTGTGGTGTAAAACTATGAACTCTGTTACGCTGAAAAGAAATAAAAAAAAAAAAAAAAGAAGAAGAATCCCCCCCACCCCACCCCCACTCCATTTCACTCTGATTGATTAGGAGTTTGTTCCGGTATATACAAACAAATATGGATCCAAATTTATCTTTTCCCACCTGGTTATCTGGTTGTTTCATTCATTTATTAGTAAATTCATCTTGTCAGTGATTTGAGACATTGTGTTTATGTACTTCTGGATTCTCTTCCTTAGCGTTGGTGTGTCTATTCATGTACCAAAGCCATACAGTTGTATTTATCAAGGCTATATGGTAAAGCTAACCCTGCCTTGTCACTTCTCAGGGTTTTATTATTATTTTTATCTTCTTTTTATTTTCTTATTATTTTTATTATTTACTTTGAGACGATCTCAACTATTCAGAAAAGTTGCAAGTACAAAAGGAACTTTTTTCCTGAACCCCTTTGATAGTAAGATGCCGACATGTTGTCTTATCTCCTTTAGGCACTTAGTGTATTTTCCCTACAAAGACATTTTCATCTGACCACAATGCAGCCATCAAAACCAGAAAGCTAACCACTGTATAATCCTCAGACACCCATTCAAATTTTCCAGCTGTTCCCTAAATTATCTTTATTTGAAAAGACAATCCAGCTGTTGAATCCGCATGTTGAATTTGGTTCTCCAGTCTCTTCGCTTCTTCAATCAGTTCAAACAGTTTCTCAGTGTTTCCTTGAATTTCATGAGTTATTTTGTACTATCAAGTGAAATCAGTTTATTCTGCCACTGGTGATATTCATTATGATCCCCTGATTAAAGTGGTATGTTCCAGGGCACCTGGATGGCTCAATCGGTTGAGCCCTTGACTCTTGGTTTTGGCTCAGGTCATAATCTCGGGGTTGTGAGATGGAGCCCTACATTGAGCTCCATTCTGGGTTTGGAGTCTGCTTCGGATTCTCTCTCCCTCTCCCTGCCCTCCCCTGCTTGCTCTCACTCTCTAAATACATAAAATCTTAAAAAAAAAAAAATTCTCTCCCTCTGTCCCCCCCCCGCCTTCTCTCTCTAAAAGCAAGCAAACAAACAAATAATTTAAAAGAGTGGTATGTCCCAGGTTTCTTCAGTGTAAAATTACTTTTTCTCTTTAAAACTAATTAGTATTTTGTGGAAAAGTATTTTGAGCCTATGTAAATGATCCTTTTTATCATCAAATTTTCAATTTATTCATTTATTTCCATTAACATGGACTCATCTTTGCTGTTAGCATTGACATAATTTCTTACATCATCATGTGTACATTTACTGCAACTTTCTATATTTACTGTATCTTTTTACTATGTAGACTTTTTAAATTTAAAATTTATAAACATTTAGTAATTACATATTGGGACTTGTATTCAAGTGGTTCCCTTTCTAGTGATACTATATATGATGCATCCAGTTCATTTTTTACCTTACTTAGGTTTCTGATTTTTGATTATCCTCTATATGCAATAATCCTTGGCTCTCATCTGTCACTTACATGTCAATCAATGAGCTGATTCTACTCTTCCCTTTCTCTCTCACTTCTCCAGCCTTGTTTAACTGTGTTTTATTTCCACTTTGTCAGAGCATATTACATTACCAAAATATCCTT
Organism: Mellivora capensis; assembly: GCA_004024625.1. NCBI lineage: Eukaryota > Metazoa > Chordata > Mammalia > Carnivora > Mustelidae > Mellivora > Mellivora capensis. The sequence continues at coordinate 21,101 of PISX010027292.1, read as the reverse complement.
CCACCCTTATCCTCAGTTTTGTTGTACCCTAGAATTTTTCACTAAATATCTTAGATGCTCAACACCAGTCTTTTGCCAAAGTTCCCCCAGTGAAACTTATCCCCTAGAAGATTCTTCAAAAGGGCTTGCAGGTATAATATTTCTGTAGTTCTTGCGTGTTTCAAATATTTTCTATAGATTATATTCTTTAAGGGTAGCATGGGTGGATATAAAATCCTTTGCTCACACTTTCTTTCCTGGAGTTTCCTGAAAATGTTGCTTTATTTATTTATTGTTGAAAAGTCTGATACCAGCCAGATTTCTTCTCTTTATAAGTGACTTGGTCCTTTCCCTGGAGGTCCAGTGCATTTTTTTTTTCCTTTAAAAGTCATGTCATTTTATAAAACTTATGTCTTGTAGTTACCTCCTCTAGGTTAGTTTTTCCAGGTACACTAGGGCCCAGCTCAACATAAAGATTCAGGTCTTCTATTTCAGCAAAGTTTTCTTGAATTGTCTTTTAAATATTAGTTTTATTGTTTTATTTTACTTTTTCAGGGGTTCAAATTTCCTAAGTGTTGGATCTTTTAGTTTTCTGTATCTATCAGTTTCTCTTTTTACCATTTTTGTTCATTTCTGTTTAATTTTTTACATTTTTTATTTCTTTCCTCTATGCTGCTTATTGTGTTTTTAGTTATTCATATTCTCCTTTTGGAAACTTGAAATTTAATCTTTGTTTCTGGAATTATTTTCTTTTGCTTCAGTTTCTTTTTCAAGTTCATTAATTCTTGTTTCACATCTTTTTATTTGTCCATTTCCATTCTGAGATTTTTGAATCTGTGATTAGTGATTGTTTATCTTATCAGCATTTCTTTGAGTTAGATTTTAATGCATGTTTTAGTATTACTACAGTTTGCCTTTACTTGTAGCCTTTCTCTTTGGGGTTTCATCTACTGAAAAGTTTTAATTCTAATCTTTGTCTTCTTTGTATAATAACTTCGCATGGATGCCTGTTTCTTGTTTTCATAAGTATTTGTGTAGAATTTTCTTGGAACAGTTGTAGCAGGTGATCCAATGAAGAAGAATGGAAGAATTAGCATGTCATACCAGGTTTCTTAGTTCAAGACCTTCCTCTTCTGTTGCTGTAGTGAAGTACAGTTTCTTTAATAAATGTGACTTTATTGTCTGTCCTCTGATTTATTTATATTGTCTTGTCTCAATAGAAGGCTTATCTTTAGTTGTCTTCTTCTTTCCCAGTATCTCCACCTTTCAAAATGCTTTCTTTCCCCTAGAGGTAGCATCCTCCTAAGATCACAACATATGTTCCAAGCCCCTTCTTTTTGACTCTGTAGTTTCAGATATGCTGTCAATATTTCCTCACTTAGAGAGGGACCCTCTGTCTATGGGAATGAACTGTAGTTCGTGTTAACTGTCCCATCACCACCGAAACCTCATTGGTATTTGGTGGTGTACTTTGGAAACTGGAACCAACTCTACTGGTCTGAGATCTTTATTTCCCCAGTCACAATTAGATTGAAATCTATAAAATTCTCTTAGTTATGCTGCAAGTGAGGGCCAAGAGGGACTTAATTAGTCCTCCTGTTGATCTTTACAGTTACATTGATGAGTATGTGGAAGTTCTAATGGAAGTAATGGTTCTAAGGGTGACAGGGGTCAAGTGGCTACACTTAACCACCAAAGGCAAGGTGGGCATGGTTACTGTAATGGACAGCAGACTCAAAACAGCAATCAGAATAGTCTGACTCATAAAGACTTATGGCATTGGCTAGTTGATACTAGTGTTTCAAGAAGTCAAATAGATAGGAAACCTACTAAATTCTTACTTGCTCTGTATAAACAGAAAAGTTTATGCTCACTGGTCTTGTCATAATACCCTACCATACCGAAAGAGCTAGCTTGATGGAACAATGGAATGGCCCTTTGGAGATTCAGTTACAGTTCCAGAAGGTGGCAATACCTTGCAGGGTTTGGACAAGGTTCTCCATAAGGCTGTATGTGCTCTGAATCAGTGTCCAGTATATGTTGGTTTTTCTCCTATAGCCAGCATTCATGATTTCGAGAATCAAGGGATTAAAATGGGACTGGCATCACTCACTATTACTCCTAATGATCCACTACCAAAGTTTTTGCTTTCTATTCCCATGATATCATGCTCTACTGGTCTACATAGTCTTTTTTTTTTTTTAAGATTTTATTTATTTGACAGACAGCAATCACAAGTAGGCAGAGAGGCAGGCAGAGAGAGGGGAAGCAGGCTCCCTGCCGAGCAGAGAGCTGGATGTGGGGCTCAATCCCAGGACCCCAGGATCATGACCTGAGTAGAAGGCAGAGGCTTTAACCCACTGAGCCACCCAGGTGCCCCTACATTCTCTTTTTAAAAATAATATTTTATTTATTTATTAGAGAGAGAGAGAGAGAGAGCACACAAGCAGGGGGAGTGTCAAAGAGAGAGGGAGAAGCAGGCAACCTGCTGAGCAGGGAACCTGATGCAGCACATGAGGATCATGACCTGAGCAGAAGGCAGATGCTTAACCAACTGAACCACCCAGGTGGCCCTGGTCTGCATAGTCTTAGTTTGAGAGGGAGAAGTGCTTCCACCAGGAGTTACAACAATAATTTCATTGAGCTAGAGGTTAAGACTACCAGCCAGTCACTTTGGGCTCCTCATGCCTCTGAATAAACAGGCAAAGAAGGGAGTTACTGTGCTGGCTGAGTGATTGATCCTGGCTACAAAGAGGAAATTGGACTGCTGTGACACAATGGAGGTAAGGAAAAGTATGTCTAGAATACAGGAGATCCTCGGGAGCATCTCTTAATATTACCATGGCCTGTAATTAAGGTCAATGGAAAACTACAACAACCCAATCCAGCCAGAATTACTAACGGTGTAAACCCTTCAGGAATATGGGTTTGGGTCACCCCACCAGGCAAACCATGACCAGCTGAGGTGCTGGCTGAAGGCAAAGAGACTACAGAATGTGTAGTGGGTATACCAGAGATGACTATGTGATCAATTATACATTAAGAACTATAATTGTCATGAGTATTTCCTTCTTATTTTGCTATGAATACATTTCTGTATGTATATATATATGAAGCAAATATCTTTGTTTTCTTTCCGGTCTTGTTCCCTTATTATATAACATGTAACGTATTGATGTATTGTAGTATCTAAGTATTGTTAATTTTATATCATAGTAGTTAAGTGACAGAACATCAAGGAAAAGAGCAAACATCTCTCAAGGATTTTATTTCCTTTTTTGGGGAAGTGGTTAGTGCTTTTTCAGTTGTATGAAGTAGAGTTGTATCATGTTAGGCAGAATTATGATCCAGTTATTTCTTTTATTTGGAGATTAAGTATAGTTTAAGGAGATGTGTATGGGTGCTAAGTTGACAAGGGCGTAGGCTTGTGGTGTTAGTTTTATGTGTCAACTTGACTGGGTCATGGATACCCAGATATTTGGCTGAACACTATTCTGGGTGTTCTGTGATGGTGTTTCTGAGATTAGCATTTGAATTGGTGGAGCAGGAAAGCAGGTTGTCCTCCCCAATAAGGGTGGACATCCTCCCATCCACTAAGGGCCCAAGTAGAATGAAACATGGAGGAAGAGAGAATATACCTTCTTCTGCCTGAGTAATTTAGCTAAGACACTGGTCCTCTCTAGGCCTAGGACTGGGGTTTACATCATTGGGTCCCCCTGATTCTCAGGCCTTCAGACGTGGACTAAATTATATCACTTGCTTTCCTTGGGTCTCCAGTTTGCAGATGGCAGATCATGGGACTTCTCAGCCTCCATAATCATGTGAGCCAATTCCTCATAATAAATTTCTTTCTCCATGTATGCCCTATTGGTTCTGTTTCTCTATGGAACCCAAACTAATAGAAGTAGATACTGTTAGCCCTTGGGAACCCAGAAGTCCCCAATTTCTTCTTTTTATATTATTATGATGGTAAAATATACATAACATTGAGTTTACCATTTCAGTTGTTTTTAAATGTACAGTTCAGTAGCATTAAACACATTCACAATGTTGTGAAATCATTACCCCTGTCCATTTGAAGAGTTCTTTAATCATCCCAAATGGAAACTATACCCATTAATCAATAACTCCCCAGTGTCCCTGGCAGCCATTCTCCTACTTTCTGTCTCTATAAATTTGACTATTCTAGTTACTTCGTGTAAGTATAATCATGCAGTTTATGTTCTGTTGTGTCTGGTATATTTCACTTAACATATTTTTCATTTTGACCCATTTTGAGTGAATTTTTGTATATGGTAAGATAAGGTAAGATAAGGGTCCAACTTCATCCTTTTGCATGTGGATACCCAGTTTTCCCAGCATTGTTTGTTTAAAAACAAAACAAAACTATGTCCTTTCCCCATTGAACAGTCTTGGAACTTTTTTTTAAGATTTTATTTCTTTATTTGAGAGAGAGAGTGTGAGAGAGAGAATGAGCATGAGAAGTGGGAGGGTCAGAGGGAGATCCCAGGACTTCAGGATCATGACCTGAGCCAAAGGCAGTCACTTAACCAACTGAGCCACCCAGGCGTCCCCAGTCTTGGAACTCTTATTGAAATTCTAGTGACCATATATGTGAGGATTTCTTTGTTCCTGGGCTCTATATTTTATCCCAGTAGTCCATATATTTGCCTTTATGCTAGTACAACACTGTTTTGATTATTATAGTCTTGAAGTAATTTTTGAAATCAGAGTGTGAGTCCTCTAACTTGGTTCTTTTTTCAAAGTTGTTTGGTTATTAGGATCCCTTGAAATTCCATGTGAATTTTTGGATGTGTTTTTCTGCAAAACACACTGTGGGGTTTTTGATAGACATTTTATTGAACTTATAGATTGCTTTTGATAGTACTGACATATTAACAGTAGTAAATCTTGTGATCCATGAACATGGGATGTCTTTCCATTTATTTGAGTTTTCTTTAATTTCTTTCAGCAACATTTTACAGTTTTCAATGTACAAGTCTTTCACCTCCTTAGTTTAAGTTTATTCCTAAGTATTTTGTTCTTTTTGATACTATTATGAATAAATTTCTTTTCTTAAAAAAGATTTTATTTACTTATTTGACAGAAAGAGAGAGAGTATGAATAGGGGGAGTGGTAGAGGAAGAAACAGACTCCCCGCTGAGCAGAAAGCCAGACGTGGCTTCCTAGGACCCTGAGATCATGACCTGAACCAAAGGCAGATGCTTAACCGACGAAGCTACACAGGCACTCCAAATGGAACAGTCTTTTTAATTTCCTTTTGAGGCTGTTCATTGCTAGCATATAGAAATTCAAATGATTTTTGTCTGTTGACTTTGCATCTTGCAACTTTGCTACATTCATTTATTAGCTCTAACTGTTTTGGGTGTATATAGAATCTTTAGGGTTTTATACACGTAAGATGTCATCTGTGAACAGAAAATTCTACTTCTTTCTTTCCAATTTGGATACCTTTTGTTTCTTTTTCTTGCCTAATTGCTCTGGCTAGAACTTCCAGAACTATGTTGAATAGAAATGGTGAAAACAGGCATCCTTCTATTGTTCTTGATCTTAGGAGAAAAGGTTACTGTCTTTCACCATTGAGTGTGGTGTTAGCTATGGATTTTTCATATATGGCCTTTACCATAATGAGGAAATTTCCTCCTATTCCTAGTTTGTTGAGTGTTTTTATCATGAAAGGGCATTGAATTTTGTCAAATGAATTTTCTGCATCAATTGAGATGATCATGTGGTTTTTTCCCTTTTTGCTAATGTGGTTTACATTGATTGAATCTTGTATGTTTGAACTATCTTTGCATTCCAAGAATAAATCCCACCTGGTCATGGTCTATAATCTTTTTAATGTGCTGTTGAGCTTGGTTTGCTAGTATTTTGTTGAGGATTTTTATATCAATGTTCATATGGCATTTTGCTCTCTAGTTTTCTTTTATTAATGGTGTCTTTGGCTTTGGCCCAGCCATTCACTAGTGTTGGCTTGGGTATAGATTGAAAAATGAGAACAAGAGTGACCACCATGAAAAGATGACACTTCAGCAAAGAAGAAGAGAGAAAAGCATTTCTTAGCTGCATTAACAGCCATCATCCTTCAACTCATCTTAAATTTTTGTTTGATATGGTTATCAAAAATATGAAAATTAAATTAATAAATGTGACTAAAAGGATCATGTAAAATACATGAGAAATTCTAAACTCATAACCATCTGAAAGCAAACACGGAATATTGTAAAGGCAATGCATTTGGAGGTAAATTGAATAGCATACATGGGTGTGAAACTGGATGAGTGAGAAGCTGCTATTTAAGTTACCAGATCATCTGATGTTATTATCAGAGAGTGTTCCTGTGATAAAATTGTGAATGAGAAACAGCTATGAGGAAAGTCCAGGTTAATACTCTTCTATAATACTCTCCTATAGAGCCTGAGTGACTCAGTTTATTAAGTATCTGGCTCTTGATATTGGCTTAGATCATGATCTCAGCGTAGGAGGATCAAGCCCTGAGGTGAGCCCTACATTGAGCCCTCTGTGGAGCCCCAGGTCAGGCTCTGCATTCAGCAAGGAGTCTGCTTGAGATTCTCTTCCTCTCCCTCTTCTTCTACTTCTCCCCCTGTTCATGCTCTCTCTCTCTCTTTCTTTTTTTTTTTTTTAAGATTTTATTTATTTATTTTACAGAGAGAGATCACAAGTAGACAGAGAGGCAGGCAAAGAGAGAGAAAGGGAAGCAGGCTCCCTGCTGAGCTGAGAGCCCAATGCGTGACTCAATCCCAGGACCCTGAGATCATGACCTGAGCCGAAGGCAGCGGCTTAACCCACTGAGCCACCCAGGCACCCTCTCTCTCTTTCTCTAAAATAAGTAGACAAATCTTTAAAAAATATTTTTAAATGTTCTTCTGTAGAAATATAATGCAAGCCATATGTGTAATTTTATAATTTTCTAAGAGCCATATTTAAAAAAGTAAAAAGAAACAGATGAAATTAATTTTAATAATATATTTTATTTAACCCAATACATCTAAAATATTATTTTAACAAGTAATTGATATAAAAATTATGAATGTGATATTTAACATATTTTTTGTACTAAGTCTTCCAAATCTGGTATATTTCGCATTTACAATACATATCAACTTGGACCAACCACATTTTACAAGCTTAGTAGTCACATGTGCCTACCATATTGCAGTAAAATCTAAACAGTGATATCTCACTTGTCCAGATCTGTTTGTCAGTTTAATTTTCCAGAGTTTGACAGATGTAAGTGTTAGCTTTTCTGCTCGGTTCTTAACAGACCAACAGTATGCTCTTCTGCAAAGTGGTTCTGTAGGAAGGTATCAATCTTGAAGTCTTTATCTAATGACGCATTCTTTAGAAATAGCTGACATTGGAGAGATTGTCAAGAAACAAGTCCTTGGCAAGAAATCTTGGCATGTGTGGAAGGAGACAGAGGTCTGGTAGCTAAGTAGTTGTGGCAGGTGAGGGCCTAAGGGAATTTGTTGAGGATTTTAGGCTCACTGGATCCAGCAGGAGGTAGATTTCTTGAGCAGTTGGTAGATAGGGGAACAAAACATCAGGGAGATTGAGAACAAAAGTTGAGTGGGCAGAGAAGTTGGCCTTTCTTCCCTCTTTCTCTGCCCATGTGTGAGTACAAGGGAGGTATATGTACGTGAGAGTGCAGTCTGCAGGACCATGGCGTCTGGATGCCATGTGTACAGCAGCCTCAGCTCACACAGATCCCCGTCTTGAGCTGTTTCCCTTTCACCTTGATGATGTTCCACTCCCAAATACCCATTCAGAGTGTTAATGGGTGTCATTCTTGTCCTGAAAAATTGTGTGTTTTACATTTATGTAAATGTGTTGAGCGCTTCTTCCTGCCTGTTCTTCCTACCTTTGTCTCACTCCTGCTGCCTTTGTTCTATCTTTTCCTTTGATGCTTTCCCCACTTCAGTGCTTTTCCCCATTTCTTTTCTTTCCGGCACTTGGCATTAGCTGAGTGTCTAGTGCAAGCCAGATACGATGCTGGGTACATCACAGATATTGTCTCATTAAAGTCTCTCAGTAACCTCATAAGGATGGTAACATTGTCCACATTTTGTGAAGGGAACAAATTAGAGCAGTTAGGTGACATACCTTTCAGACAGCTAATGCTCTGGAGTCACACCTCACCTTTCTAATTCCAAAATCCACACTCTTTCTGCTGTCCCAAAACCCTTCTCATTCTTTAGAAAAAAACTTACACATCTCTCTCTTAAATGAAAAAATACAAGCCAATCTGGCTGTCTCTTGGGACATAGGGAAACTAGCTATTTGCAGAGTTGGTGATAAGAGCACCTAACATTTACTCATTGCTATGGAAGGCCGTATAGAGCAGGGATTAAGTGCACAGACTTTGGAGCCTGGCTAATCCCAGCTCTGCCCCCAAGCCCCTAAGTATCTGTTGACTTTGGGCTGGTTGTCAAACCCTCCCTGGAGGAAGAAGTTAAATTCTATGTAGTAGACAGAGTGCATAATAAGAAAATAGAGGTTTGCGTGTTTTTCACTCATTCATCCATTTGGCAAACATTTGACAGGCCTATCATGTACTAGAGATTATTCTAGGATTATTCTAGGAGCTGCAGATATAGAAGGGAACAAGGTATAAAACGTCCCTGCCCTTGAGAAGCTTACCTTTTAGTAACAGCAAGCAGGAAGGCTGATACTAAAGGAAGGATGGGGACCTCCACTGGAGGGGGAAACAGTAAAGGCAATAACTGCAATTTACTGCTGTCTGTTGTATGCTAGAACCTGCTTCTGACCAAATTCCATTCCCTAAGGATAAGATTTCATTGTTTAACAGCTTTATTGAGGCATAATTTACACACTCTAAAATTCATCCATTTTAAACATGCAATGATTTTTAATAAATTTATAGAGTTGTATAACCCCCGCCTTAACCCAGTTTCAGAACATCTTCATCACTCCATAAAGCTCCTTCTTACTAAGAACAAGGTGTTTTTGTTTTCTTGATAAATGAAGGGAGGCAGTCTTGTATGTGGAAGGAGCACTGACCCAAGGGCCAGGAGAAGCAGGCCCTAATCCTAGCTCTGCCACTGTACCTCCCAGACAAGACTCCTCCCCACAGAGTCTCACTTTCCTCACGTGTAATATAAAGGGGTATGCTCACTAGGTGTTCTTACAGTTCTAAGATCTTACAATTTTATTTAAGAAAGATCTGAATATCTGTGGCATTTAGAGAAGAGATATAAAACATAACAGGAAAGGGAAGGTTGATCAGAAAATTACTAGAAGGCATTCATGTGGGAGTATAGTGGGGGTTAAATGGCTCATCCTTTTCTTTCAGCACTTTGTCCAGTGACATTAAATCAACCAACCAATGTTGTTGTATGCCTTAGTTTTCCAAAAATATCCTTAAGTATCATCTATGGAGTCATTTAGTGTCTTAATTCTTATAACTGGTTAATCAGGAGATCTAATGCAAATGTTTCCTATCTTCCTATAGATGGTTCATACCATCAGTGGACTCTTAACTACTGGAAATAGATTCATTAGCATATTTAAACCTAATCAGATTTAAATGCCTATTCAGAAAACTCATCTCTAAAATTCTGTTCTTCTAGAGCCACTTTTGGTACCAAATAGTGAGTGGTGGGTTCTCTCGAGACACAGAACCAACAGGATATACAGGCATACCTCACTTTAGTGCACTTTGCTTTCCTGTTTTGCAGATACTGTGTTTTTTGTACACTGGAGGTCTGTGGCAAGCGGGTGTCAAGCAAGTCTCTTGGCACCAACAGCATTTGCTCACTTTGTGTCTGTGGGTCACATTTTGGTAATTCTTGCATTGTCTCAAACCTTTTCATTATTGTATCTGTTTTGGTGATCTGTGATCAGTGATTGTTGATGTTACTATTGTAATTTGTTTGGGGATACCACAAACTATGCCCATATAAGACAGCAAACTTAATCCATAAATGTTGTGTGTGTTCTAACTGCTCCACTGAACAGCCCTTCCTCTATCTCTTTCCCTCTCCTTGGGCCTCCCTGTTGCCTGAGACACAACAAAATTGAAATTAGGCCAATTAATGACCCTACAGTGGCCTCTAAGTGTTCAAGTTAAAGGAAGAGTTGCATGTCTCTCACTTTAGATCAAGAGCTAAAAATGATTAAGCTTAGTGAGGAAGACAAGTCAAAAGCCATGACAGGCTGAAAATGAGGCCTCTTGTGCCAAACGGTAAGCAAGCTGTGAATGCAAAGGGAAAGTTCTTGAAGGAAATTAGAAGTGCTACTCCAGTGAACACATGAGATAAGAAAGTGAAACAACTTTACTGTTGATACAGAGAAAGTTTGAGTGGTCTGGCTAAAAGATCAAAACAGCCACAACATCCCCTTAAGACAGAGCCTAATCCAGAGTAAGCCCCTAACTCTCTTAAATTCTGTGAGGGCTGAGGGAAGTGAGGAAGCTGCAGAAGTATGAAGCTGGCAGAGGCTGGTCCATGAAGTTGAAGGAAAGGAGCCAGCTCCTTACCAGAAAGTACAAGGTGAAGCAGCAAGGGCTGGGGGAGAAGCTGCAGTGAGTTCTCCAGAAGGTCCAGCTACGACAACAATGAAAGTGGCTACACTCCACAACAGGCTTCCAGTGTAGATAAAACAGTCTTCTACTGGAAGAAGATGGCATTGAGGACCCTCATACCTAGACAAGAGAAGTTAATGCCTGGCTTCAAAGCTTCAAAGGACAGGCTGTCTGTCTCATTAGGAGCTAATGCAGCTGGTGACTTTGAGTTGAAGCCAAACTCATCGACCATTCCCAAAACCCTAGGGCCCGTAAGAATTATGCTCAATCTATTCTGTCTATTCTCTATAAATGGAATAATGCAACCCGGATGACAGCACATCTGCTTACAGCATGGTTTACTGAATATTTTAGGCCCACTGTTGAGATCTATTGCTCAGAAAAAAAAAGATTCCTTTCAAAACATTACTGCTCATTGACAATGCACCTGGTCACCCACGAGCTCTAACAGAAATGTACAGTGAGATGAATGTTGTCTTCATGTCTGCCAACACAATATCCATCTTGCATTTCGTAATAAAATAATAAAATGTATTTCATAAGGCTATATAAGTGCCATTGAGAGTGATTCCTCTGATGGGTTCTGGGCAAAGTCAACTGAATCCTTCCTGGAAATGGGATGCCATTACAAACAATTGGAAGAGGACAAAATAACCACATTTACAGGAGTTTGGAAGAGGTTGGTTCCCACCCTCACGGAGGACTTGGAGGAAGTCACTTCAGAGGTGGTGGAAACAGTGAGAACTGGAATTAGAAGTGGGGCCTGTAGATGGGACCGCATTGTTGTCATCTCATGATCAGACTTGAACAGACAAGAAGCTGCTTCTCATGGATGAGCAAAGAAAATGGTTTCTTGAGATGGAATCTGCTCCTGGGAGAGATGCTATGAAGACTAGTGAAATGACCACAAAGGATTTAGAATCTTACATCAACTTAGTAGATAAAAGAATAGCAGAATTCGAGAGGATTGAGTCCCATTTCAAAAGGAGTTCTACTGTGGGTGAAGTGTTGTCAAATGGCATCGTAAGCTACAGAGAAATCATTCATGAAAGGAAGAGCCACTCAATGCAGCAAACTCCACTGTTGTCTTATTTTAAGAGATTGCCACAACCACCCTAGCCTTCAGCAATCACCACCCTGATCAATCAGCAGCCATCAACATCTAGGCAAGACCTTCCCCTAGCAAAAACATTCTGATTGCTGAAAACTTAGATGATGATTAACATTTTTTAGCAATATTTTTAAATTAAGGCATGTACTTTTTTTTTTTTTGAGATGCAATGCTATTGTCCACTTAAAGGACTGTAGTATAGTATAAACATAACTTTTATACGCACTGAGAAACCGAAAAATTCATTGACTTACATTGTGATATTGACTTTATTGCAGTGGTCTGGAACAGAACTTGTAATATCTCCCAACTATGCCTCTGTGTATGTGTGTGTGTGTATATAGAGAGATATAAATTTATATGGAATATGGAAATTTATTATGGCAGTCAGTTCATGCAGTAGGGAAGGCCCAGGAGTCCCAGTCTGCTATCTTCTAGCTGTTGAACCAGGAAAGTTGGTACTGTAATTTGTTTTGAGTCCACAGATGTGAGACAGGGGGAGAGGGAGCCTGATGGTGTGATTCAGTATGAAAGCCCAAGCTGATGGAGAAGAGAGATGTCTCAGGTCAAGAAAGGAGAGTAAATTCACCCTTCCTCTGCCTTTTTGTTCTGTTTGGATCCATAATGGACTGGGTGATATCCACCCACATGTGGAAGGAACATCTGCTTTACTCAGTCCACCAAATGAAATGCTAATTTTTTCTGGAAAAACCTTTTCTGGAAAAACAGAAATACCTAGAAATAATGTTTTACCAGCTATCTTGGCGTCTCTTAGTTTAGTCAAGTTGGCACATAAAATTAACCATCACAAGAGGTAGGACTCTTAAAGGCCTTCAAATCCAGGTCAAGGATTTAATTCAGTTGAATGTCATGGGGACTCCATTGAAATGTTTGGCCATTGCTTTTATAGGTCAGTGAATGATTCAAAATATGGTATCCTGGAACAAGATTCAAACTTAAATCTTATCATTCCAATTTGTGAATTTGATCAAATGGATTTCCATAACTTCTATGTCTTTATCTATAGATAATACCAACTTTACCAATCTTAAGATAATTGACAGGTATGTGTGAAGTACATCATTGTGTTTGATGCCAAGTACTTGATGCTTTAAAATTATAAAAGGTACTTTATGAGTATTAATTTGGTGGCAATGTATTAAGTCAATTGATGGGAAGCCAGTTTGATGTTCAGTGTTTTTCAAAATATAGTTCCTAGGTCAACTGTGTCAGAACCAGCTTGAATATTTTGTTAAAAATGTAGGTTCTTGATTCCAGTCCCAAATCTGATGAATCTGAATACTGGAATGAGCTTTGGAGACCATCATTTAACATTCCCAGGTGATTCTTATACACATTTAGATTTGAGAACCACTGTGACTGCTTTGCCCTCAGTAAATATTAGATGTTTCATTTTTGCTGCTGCTGTGAGTTATTATCATCATAGCACAGAGAAATCATAGCCCAGCTTGTGGAGGGGCCATCAAAGGCTTCATTTTGAACTGTTTGTATGAGTGAGTAGGTTTGGGATGGATGTATAGGGTTTGGCCAGGTAAAGATGTCATCTATTTAGAACAAAGGCACAAAAATATGGGAGAACATGGCTTTTGCAGGGGACTCCAAATAGTTCAGAATATGATCATAATGAAAAGTATTTTAACTAGAAGGTAGTAAGAGTTGATATTGGGATGTTGAAGAAGATGGAAAGGCAGTTCAAAGTTTTGTTTTTAAGCAAGAGTGATATAAGTTCAGATTTGTATTTTAGAATTATTACTCTGGACTGGAGCAATCAAAAGGAGACAAAAGGAGGTTGCTGAGATAATACAAGAGAGAAGTTATGGAGGCTTGAAATAAGATTTTGATGAAGGATAAAGCAGGACCTGAATAGAGAGCTAGAATAGACTGGGTTTGCTGACCAATACATTGCTGAGGCCCTGAGTGTGTGTATAGGCACGGGCAGTGATGGTTTCCAGATTTCTCTGGAAGGGTAACTGTGTAGGGTGGGACTACCCTTCACCTAGGTGGGGAAGAGAGAGGGAGAATCAGATACATGGGGGAAAGATGCTCATCAGCTTAGTTATATCACACTGGAGATGTTATTGAGACATCTAAGTGAAGACATTTTTAAAATATAGGAATATGCAGCTGGTATTAAGAGGAAAGACCTCAGTTAGAAAAGGAAAGTTTGGAAGCCACCAGTTTCTAGTGGAGGATTAAGATATGGGTGTTTATAAAATTTATCAGGAGGTCTTAGAATAAGATAAGAGATTGAAGACTGAGACCTTGAGAAGGAGGTAGAAGAGAAGCCCAAGAAAAAAATTGCAAGACAGAGACAGCATTGGAAAAAACAAAGAGTCAGATAGGCTCCAGGGAGGAAGAGCCTGAGAAAGTTATTTACTGTGTCAAATGCCATAGAGATCCTTTAATTTTGTAGTAGAATTTGTCTATGAACTTGTCATTTAGCAAGAGCAGTTTTAATATGAGATCATGGAGGCAGAAATAAGATTTAAATGGTTTTATGGCTGAATCAGAGTGAGCTAGTAGAGACCATGACTAGAGACTATACTTATAGCTGGGAGAAAGAAAATTTCTTATCTATATAACTCTTTTAAAAATCAAAGTATAGGGACGCCTGGGTGGCTCAGTTGGTTAAGTGGCTGCCTTCGGCTCAGGTCATGATCCCAGCGTCCTGGGATCGAGTCCCACATCAGGCTCCGTGCTCGGCAGGGAGCCTGCTTCTCCCTCTGCCTCTGCCTCTGCCTGCCACTCTGTCTGCCTGTGCTCGCTCTCTCTCTCTCCCTCTCTCTCTGACAAATAAATAAATTTAAAAAAAAATCAAAGTATATATAGGGGCACCTGGGTGGCTCAGTGGTTAAAGCCTCTGCCTTCGGCTCAGAGAAAAAAAAGTCTCAGGGGATTTTGGTCCTGGACTATAAGCCTTTTGATAGCAAAGAGTGTCTTCCTCCTTTTATCGGCAACCTGTGAGCATCTTGCCAGGTGCCCAGTGATTGTGCAGGAGAGATTTATGGATTGGATGGATGGATGGATGGATACAAAGGCCCAGAATTAATTACTTATTTTTATAGGTCCAGAATTTTTAAGTTTTTTTTTCTAATTTCAGATGGAGTTAAAAGTAAGGGAACTAAAAGGAACTGTGTTAAAATATTGATACATAACCAAGAATGATGCTTTTAATTTTCATATAGCCCATTTTTCCCCCCAGTTTGCCAGGATTGGTCTCTCCCTCTCTCTTCTAATGAATTCTCTCTTCCCTTTCTCATAATTCCATGTGAATATTTAATCTAAATATTTTAGTATCTTCTAGAGCTTGGAAGTGAGCTGGGATTTTAAAATTTGTATATTGCTACTAGACAGTAAGAATGTCAGATCCTAGCAGGGATAGAGCTAAGGCCGCTTGGAGCCCTGTGCCCTTCAGCGGAGACTCCACTTAGAAGGCCTGTGTACTCAGAAGCCAGTCTCCTAGCAGGCAGGGCTGGGGCCACTGCTCCAGGAGTCAGGCCAGGTGGCTCTCAGCCAAATGGTTTCTGAAAATGGGCAATACTGATAAATGTTTAATGCTCCTCCTTCCTGTGCAGCTGCTACAAAGTGCTGTCCTCTTTGTGAAGACCTTGTGTTTGGTGCTATTTTCCCTGATGGTTCCCAATGAATGTTTTAATCCAGTTTCTTATTCTGCATCGCCATTGTCTCCATTTGCCCTTTCTCATGCTGTCTCTGAAGCCACTGCTTTGATGTCCATTTTCAAGTTTCTGGGGACTCTGAACTAGTAACATTGACAGCAGTTGCTCTCACAGGACCATAGATGAAAAGTGTCAGATGTAAGAAGGAAAGAGAGCAAGCTGCTGTCTCTGGTAGAGCAGGATCAGCCGTAGAGAGATGGAACTGTCAGCTGTTTACATCTGACTCTGTTCATTTAACCATTCTCTGACCACGTGATGGCAGGGTTTCCTGTGTACTATATTTGGGCAAGTTTTTGATTCCTCCATGTACTTATATGATACATGCATTAAATGTTTAGCTAAGTGGCTGTGTTGTTATTCAAGAAATATTTAGTGAATGGCCTTTGGGTCAAACACTGTTTAAGGCACTGAAAACACAGAATTATATAGGGCATAATAGTTCGACCTCAAGGGCCTCACAAGACAGTGGGGAAGGGGGGTAGACATGTATAACAAGAGGATAGGTGGAATTACTAAGTGTATACATTATTCCCCCTGTAACATTTCCTTGTAATTATCTGTTATAGGAGCAAAGCAGGGGAGCTTTAGGTCTTTCTTTGTGGGCCAACCAGGAGCTACATGGTAGGCATCAAGATGGTTCTACAGGACAGTTGGGAGTTGGGAGTGGGTTTTAGATGGTAAAGAACAACATTTAAGATGGAACGATGAGGAGAAAGAAAAATCATGACCAGTCCAGGGGGAAACTTTGGTAGGGCTGGAGCCCAGGGCATTAGTGGGAATGGGTAGGTGGGAGGGGAAGTCAGGAAGGCCATGGTGGCCTGATGATGCAGACTGTATATTCTGTTCACATTATCAGATTTATATTCTAGAAAGATATTTTAAAGAAAGGTGTGTTCAGCAGGACAGGTGTCAGATATCCCCAGTACCTGGCCCCACACTCCCTCACCTTGGCTCCTAGGTATAGGAGATTTAACAATCTCATGGTGAGGAATGGGAGCCATTGGCTACATGCTTCTTCTGTTCTCTGTCAGTGAATAATTCTTTTTTTTTTTTAATTTTTAAAAAATATTTTATTTATTTATTTATTTGACAGAGAGAGATCACAAGTAGGCAGAAAAAGAGAGAGAGAGAGAGAGCAGGAAGCAGGCTCCCCGCTAAGCAGAGAGCCCTATGCGGGACTCGATCCCAGGACCCTGGGATCATGACCTGAGCCGAAGGCAGAGGCCTAACCCACTAAGCCACCCAGGCGCCCCCTCAGTGAATAATTCTGAGGGCAAATCTACCTGTGTCTGAGAATATGATCAAGCCCAAGCTACCCACAGAGGTGATCTTAGTCACTCATCCTTACATTGGCTTTTGCTCCCACCACTCTCCCAGCTCCCTCATTCCTGCTGCCTTGAACAGCTTCTAATCAAACTGCATTAGGGCAGGAAGTGAGACATCCAGGCTGGGACAGAAGGCAACCAAAGAGGAAGATCTTGCAGTAGTTCAGGTGAAGATGATAAAGGATCAAAGCAAAATATTAATTGCCATGTTGCCAAATAGGGGAAGGAGACGAGAAGTTTGCAGGAGTGAGAATGGAAAGGTCTCAAGGGCCAATTCAGTGTGTGGGGTAGAGAAGAAGGAAGGATTTCTGATGTCTCTTGGATCACTGAGAAGGATGGTAGTGTCATTAACCAAGTTGAGAAATAAAGATTTTAGAACAGGTGTATGTGGGAGAGAATATGGGTTCTATTTTCCATGTAAAGAATTTAAGGAATTGTGGGAATCATGGGTAAAGATGCTTAGTAGGAAGTTAGATTCAAGACTCTGGAGCTTAGGAAAGAGTTCTGTGCTTGGGAGTTTTGTGAATCACGAGCATACAGGAAAGAGAGGGCACCTACAAGTATTGAGGGTCTACTATCAGTTAAATGTAGCTCTTTCCCCAAACTTTGAGAGGAGAGGGCTGAGAGTAGCCAAAAAATACCCCTATTTCCTGTATCCCATTGTTTTAACTTCCCTTCATGTCGCTGTTTTGCTTTTGTTTTGTTTTGTTTTACTAAGACAGTGTTCACGTGTTAAAAGCTGTATTATCATAGTTTCCTAATTAAATTTAGTCTTCCTAAGAAAGTGACTCATGATAAAGTCCCTTGATCACATTTGAGAGCAGTGCAGGAAGGAGAGAGGCCAGAGAGGCAAGTTCACAGGTTAGGTGCTTGGGTTTTATTCCAAGTGTGCTGAGAAGTCATTGGAGAAAGCAGCCATTCAAGGATGTTGCAGACCTGAGACCTGCCTGGAATTGGGGGAGTTTATTGGTTCTGTCAGTGTAACCCTTGTCCTTACTACCCCCTGTCATTCTTCTCAGCTAATTTCTCATCCTTCAAATTTCCTCTGAGGCCAGTGAACCCTTGAACTCCTGATCAAACAGGATCCCCCAGCAATTCCGATAAATCCCTGTTTATCTTCAGCATAGCACTGTGCAGTGAAAATATTTACATGTCTGCCTCATGTATATTATAAGCTCCTTGAGGACAGGGGCCAAGGCTTATTTCAACTTTGTATCTTCAGTGCCCACATATCTACCATACCACAGGCACTATATCATTGTTGAAAAGACCCGAGTATGACACCCAAGGGAATATGTGAAGAACAGGTAGGACAAGAAATACTGCAGGAGACTCAGAAGGAGCTGCTAGGGAGGAAGGAGGTACTCAAGAAACTATAACCACTGGAAGTAATTTGTATTGTATGGTTAAAAACTGATTAGCGTTATGAAAAAAAATAGGGCTTAGGAAGAGGGGAAGGTTGTGGGTTGCATAGGGTGATAATGGTAGGCCTCCCCAAGGAGGTGGCATGGGAGCAAAGATGGACAGGGGATGAGGAACTGGCCATCAATAGAAAGGCCTAGGGGCAGGAGCTGCCTGCTAGGCCTGAGGAACAAGGGTGAACGTGGGTGCAAGCAGACACTGGTTTCTGTGTGCCCCCACTTGTGCCCATCCATTTGCATCCATTTGCAGCACAGCCCTCTTAAACTCTCAGAAAGCTCCCTTGAACATATCTGCTCCACAAGGACAGGGATGTTCTTGTGTGTGTGTGTGATGTAACTCAGGGGCTTAGTGTAGAGTGGACACTCCGGGACTTGGCTAAGGAAAGAGTAAATACAGGAAGTCAAAAGGGGGCAAGGTTTACAGAGAATGATCCACAATGGGAAATGCAACAGAGCAACAGAAGAAAATATGCCCGAAAAGAACCTCTGACTTTGGTAAGAAACAAAAAACTTCTGAGAATAAAATTTCCTGTGTGATTCTGAAATTAAACCATCTTCATCCTCCTCTGGCCACTTTATTCACTTGGGTAAGACTATCTCTCTGGCTTCTGACTCTTGATTTAATATGGGCCCTGTTAAAATTAAAGCTCTAAAGCACTCTTATTTATTTGAATTATCTATTTTTGTCAACTTCTGTTTGTTTATGGTCTCAAGGTCTGACCTAGAGAATGTTCCATTGTTCTCCACAAGGGTTTCACTAGTGTGTTTGGAAAATAGATGGGAATAAGCTATTTAAAGAATTATTTTTAATAGCCCTATCCCAGGGCTCAAATGCAGCAAACATCCCCACTGGGTGTGGCTTTGCATCCAAAATCAAATTCAGTAGCTCACTCTTGGAATACGTACTTCTTGTGTCTGTTTTTTCATAGTATACAACTCACAGTTCACATTGACATGAAAATGAAAGAGGGTCAAATGTCTTTTCATAATAGTAATGTGGTGAAACCACTTAATCTAGGATTCTAGTCTCTGGCACTCACTTTTAAGATTCAACTCATAACTAGATATCTGTCATAGAGATTTGACATTGTAGGGAATGTGCAAGAAGAAAATGTCTCACTCTTTTAAGAGTGGCAGTCAGTCATCAGAAAGCCAAAGGATAAGGTTAGAGGTGGTGATCAGGGCATACAGGCTACAAGGAAGGCTTTTAAGTTCTGGGATTCACTTTCGGTGGTAAAGTACAGTTGTTTTGATAGGGAGAGCTTGCTTTTAGCCATCTCAAATATTTGTGTACTTGACTTTTATTCAGCTCACCCATAGAAGAGGACTACATTCAAAGATAAGCATTTAAACCGCAGAGAAAGGTTGAGGTCCCTGATGGGGCACACCAAAAATGTGTTCTCAGGAAGAGAGAGACATGTTTTATTCAGTAAAAACATGTTTTATTCAGTAAAAGCAAAAGCAAGTATGTAAAATAGCCTTCACTAGTTTTTGCAATTATAGGGATATATGGGGAAAGAAAAATAATGGAGGTCCACATCAGTGAAATTCATATAATTTCCAAATGTATTAAGTCCAATTTCCTTCTGGAAGTTGAGTCTGTATCTAGGAGGGTGGTTCTGGTTTGTTAGGGAATGTTAGGAGTGTGGTCCCTGCTGGGTGACCCACTGCTCAGCCCGCTCAGTCTGTCTGTCTGAGCAATCCTCGTTTCCCTCTGCAGGCCCTGGGCATCTGGTAGACCATTCTAGCTACCTGGGGTTCTCCCTCAGTACCAGCTTTAGGGTGCAATGCAGTTTATCCTGCTTTGATTCTTATATCCTCCAAAATAAAAACATACACGTGCTATGAGGATTGACTGCTACAAAAATTTTGAAATGTTGGAGTTTCAAACGCTCAAGAAATCTCAAAACGATGCCAACCACAGTAGCTGATGGTCTCCCTTTCATTGTGGGCCCACTTGTCACCTTTCCTCAAGCCTCCAACATTCCCTTATGCCTCCTTCCTCCCAGAAGATGACCTGCCTTTGCTCACTGAGGTGCCATCAGAAAGAGTGGCTTTAGCTTCCAGCTACCCCCAACCTCCATGTTGTCACCTCCAATGACCAGCTTTCATTGCTCCCCTTATCCAGCTTTCCAGGAATATCAACTATGTGTAGTTATCCCTCCTTCGTGGAACTTTTTCTGCTGTCAGATTCTGTAAGATCCTCTGTCACTGTGTGTGGTTGTGGCCCTCACTGCCTTGTTTCAGTGGGGCTCACACAGCCACCAGTGCTTCCTGGCACTGGCTTCTAATTTAGAGTCTAGTGTCTGTGTCCTAATGCAAGAGGAGGTGGAAAAGTACCCGGGATTTCCATTTAAAATAAGATAGACAGGTTGTGTTTCATATGGTAAGGAGTTCCACAAACATGACAGCGTTCAGAAAGAATAACAATTGTCCACATGGAACCTTGACTTAGTGAAATCTGAGCCACTGACATGATGCCATTACTACCCCAACTGGCAGCGCCTGATGAAATGAAGATTTTGCTTCCTATCAGATTTATGGGATATACTGAAATCTCTAAAAGTCTTTGATTTTAAGGAAAGCAACAAACAAATGAGCTAAGAATCAGAAAAGAGCAAAAAGACAAGAAGTAAAAGAAAAATACAAAAAAAAATCACAGAGGTCAAAACACCGTTAATGAATTATTTTTTAAAGATTTTATTTATCTCTTTTTTTTTCAACTTTTTTTTTTATTAAATTTTTATTTTTTATAAACATATTTTTATCCCCAGGGGTACATGTCTCTGAATCGCCAGGTTTACACACTTCACAGCACTAACCATAGCACATACCCTCCCCAATGTCCATTACCCCACCCCCCTTTCCCAACCCCCTCCCCCCAGCAACCCTCAGTTTGTTTTGTGAGATTAAGAGTCACTTATGGTTTATCTCCCTCCCAATCCCATTTTGTTTCTTTTCTTCTTTTTCTACCCCCCTAGT
>PISX010027291.1:12090-23282 GCA_004024625.1 Mellivora capensis | reverse complement strand
GATGGGCTCCTCCTTCTCTCCTGCTCTTCCCACTCCTGGTGGGCCCTGCCTGGAACTCAGAGTGAATGAGGAAAGAACACCATGGCTGGATTTGATCCCCTCCCGGACAACAGATTATTGACCGTGGGGGGACACTCCCCTTGGCAACAATTGTAGTGGAGCCATTTATGTGCTTGGCATAGATGCCCTGAATTTGGGTAGTTCTGTTCACTTCCAACTAACCCGCTTGACTTCTGCTCCGTGGGTATCTTTTCTCCCCCCAAATCCAAGTTAGTTAACACATAGAGCAGTGTTAGTTTCAGGCTAGAGTTCAGTGATTCATCATTGCGTACAACACCCAGGGCTCATCACATCACATGCCCCTCTTCATGCCCATCACCCCGCTACCCCATCCCCCACTCACCTCCCTTCCAGCCACCCTGGTTTCCTGGAGTGAAGAGTTTCTTACAGTTTGCTGCTCTCCTGCTTGCAGAAGCTCAAAGGCGGCATAAGGTTTGGCTCTTTGCCCCTGGGGTCATGTTCTTCTATGCATAAAGCCAACGGTTCACACGAGCATGTGTTCCATGAGCACCAGGGACCACTGTCATGGTCATCGCTATCCATGGACAGAGTAATTCAGGCCCCACTGAGAGTTTCCTAGCCAACCTTTCCTCTCCCCAAGGAAGTGTTCCTGCTGCTATCAGAGCCACCAAAGCGCGGGGGTGGGGGGGGGAGGGGAGAACAGTCACACAGGATTAACTAGAGACAGAAACCTTCTGACATATTGATTTAAATACAGTCTGGCTGGCGGTCAGCAGACAATCTTGAATAACCAAGGAACTGCAGGGAGATGTCCGTACAAGGGGTCGAGAGCAGAAGGGCCAAGCTTTCATCCAACACCCTCACAGGAACCTCAAATGCTGTGTCTTCCTCATTGGCAGAGCAGGGACCATCACGCCGGTCCTGCTTGCTGAGTGTGGGGCTTGTGGGGTCCCACGTGGGGCCCTCGGTGAAGTCCTCAGGCCATCATGTGTGCATGACAAATTTGTCTTTCTTTGCCATCTTACCTTTGGGAAGAAGCACAGGCAACAGACCTTCAGTGATAAGGTCACCGGAAAGCTCAGCGCCAGGGCTATGGCCCCTCATGCACCTGGAAGCCACGACTGGGATGGCCCATTGTAACGGTGACTGTCAGCCAGTGCCCGGCAGCCTGTGGGAGGAATGACTCTGGGTGCTGCACACATCCTCCTGTCACGTCCCCCTCACTGCCGCAACACATAGCTAGTGCACTATCCCCAGGAGGGAGAAGGATGTTCTGTGTGGGGTGACCTTCCAGGCTCTGCAGTTTGCTGTACACAAGTGGGGCCCCCAGATAGGTTTTCCTTGGTACACATTATGACACTGCATTCAGGAAGGGGCAGAGGTGGGAGAGAAGCAGGTGGCGGGGGTAGGGGATGCACTCTCCCCCTGCACATCAGCTCCCAGCAGCGATCTAGGGGCACAGGGACCTTGTTAGCCTGCTGGAGCAAACCGCCCCCAGCATAGGGGATTCTGCCGTTCCATGCCTGTCGCCGCCCCGAGTTCATCAAATGGCTTGACGTGCATGCCAGAAGCACATCCTCACCGCAGGTCAGGAGGAGATGTTCGGGGTCGGTTACCTGTGGGTGGAGGAGGCTGGTTGGCCGGTAGGCAGCGGCACCTGTGGGAGAGGCTGGTCCCAGGGCAACATGCCGTGGCACAGGTGACGCCATGCTGGTGATACTTCCTGGCCTCGAGAGAGGTTAAAATTCAAAGGGAAAGATAACAAAATGCCAGCAAGGGTATCATCAGTACCTTCTACAGGACTGTGCTGTGAACTAGGATGAGCCCGGATACAGGACGTCAGTAGTCCCTAAGAGATCTAAAGTGATCTGTAGGAAATTTCAAATGTGGAATCTCCACGTTAAAATGATCTGCTGAATGCCAACACCTAACTTTTAAGTTTATTTTTGTGACAATTATAAAAATCACGCCTGGCTGCCAAGAAATGTCCTTCGGACTGTGAGTGGCTCTCAGCTAGAATACAAAAGGACTTCCAGTCATCAGCCATGAGCAGGGCCCTTGGACAAAGCAGCAGAACCAATCTTGTCACTGGAGGCAAGGAAAGGCAGCAGAACTGGCATGGGCTGGAGGACACAGAGGGGACTCGGTGTGTAAACAGCCTCCTGGTGCAGAGGAATGGGGTCAGTGGGGACACTGGGGAATCCAAATAACGTTTGTCACTGCATTAATACCATACGCGTGTAAATACCTTCATCCTGATAAAAGCCCCATGACGATGTAAGATGTTAACTTTGGGGGAAACGGGTACAAAGGAAACAAGAATCCCCTCTACCACGTTTGTAGCTCTTTGGGCAATTGGAAGTTATTTCAGAATTAAAAGTTAAAAATGCATTACAGAACCACCAAAAATGCAGTGCATTTTGGATTCTGGGTTAAAGAAAAAGGCATTGTGCTTGTGGTACATTGAGAGGAAAATTTGGAATACTTGAACAAAGATTCAGTCTGGGAAATCTGGGTAGAAATAAATGAGAAAGAACCCAGGTTCTCCTGAAAGCCATGCTTGAACACGTTGTGTGGTGAAGGGAAGACATCATGAAGGGAAGACGTCATGAAGGGAGGATGTGGTGAAGAGACATCCATGCCTGCCCCTGGGGATGCCCCGGATCCTGATGCAAGTGCCCCAGTTCTGTTTCCCTCCCAGCCATCCTGGGACCATGTCACACACTTCCTGACATACACTCAGCCCTACAGGCCTTAGCAAACCCAGTGCGGGGGTCCGTAAGAGCCCCTCATGGGAAGATGGTCTATGCGGTCCAGTGCATTAGGCCTCATTATGAGAACCTCAAATGAGGTGTCAGACAGTGGGGAAAATTGTTTTCTAAAACCCCTCTTATCATGTTACAGATGACTTCCATGACTCATGTTTTCTGGACATGGATAATTGGCAAAATATTGGTTCCAGAAGGTGTTTCAAGCTTATTTTCCAGTTTTTTAATTGCTTATTAATTTAAAACCAGAAACATCAATGTGACGGCTAACACCACATTCAAAACCCACCTTTCTGGGACCTGGAAGAACAAAATATGTCCCAACACAGCCTCCGGGAGCCTCCTCTGAGTCTGTGTCTCATCTGTTTCTCACTGGACAAGACAAAGCCTCGTGATTTCTGCTCTGCAGCTGTTGTCTCGAAGACCTAGAATATCCTTGTTATTTGCTCGCTCTGTGTTCTCCCTCAAGCTCCCTGCTGCCCCTCAGGTTCTCCCTCCCTGCTCAGGAAAACCTCCACATCCACCCCTGCCGCTCTGCGTTTCAGATGGTTCTTTGAAGTGCCTGCTTCTCGCATGAACCTGTAAGTGTATTGAGTGTAGGGTTTGCCATCACCACCCTTCCTATCCTGTCATTCAGTACAGTACTTCCTCATGCTGGGATTCCAGAATTAAGCTTTTCTAGTTCTACCACGGTCTGCATATTTTCCTTCAGGTCCAGCCAAAGGTATGTCATACATACAGGCCAGCGGAGACACTAGTCTCAAGCACGGAAGCGGTGACCTGGTGTTTGGTCAGCCACCTGTTGCCTGGGACCGCTGGACACCTGAGAGTCAGGGTTATGACCGAGAAACCAGAGCAACTCATGAAGAATGTAGGATTCATCTGTTTACTTAACCTGTGGTTTTGAGTGCATGTGTGTCTGTGTGTGTGATCACGGGGGGTTATACGTTCCAGAATTTGGAACTCTGATTTTTGTAAATTTCATTTATGGTCTCTCTTCACAGGATAATGTAGGTCTTAACGATTTCTCTCCATTTACTATTTTCTCCTGCTTCTGTTTCCACTCAGGGGGCCGGTGGCTGGTCTCCACTTGTGTCAGATAAATACCAGTGGCTGCAGATCGACCTTGGAGAGAGAATGGAGGTCACAGCTGTGGCCACACAAGGAGGGTATGGGAGCTCCAACTGGGTGACCAGCTATGTCCTCATGTTCAGTGACGGTGGGAGGAACTGGAAGTAGTACCAGTGAGAAGAAAGTGTCTTAGTATGTTCCTTCTTGAGAGCCATCTCTAGGTATGAATTGTGCCAGTCACTCCCTGTTGCTGCGGATCTGTCAGACTGAGCACAGAGATGGAGCCCCCCAAAGTACCTGAGTGTTTTCAAGTGAATATAAGACCCGTGTGGCCCTGTATGATCTATGCACTAAGTCAAACAGCACTGTGCTGCAGTGAAACACTGAAAACGTCTCCCCGTTGTTCCTGGACATAGTGTGTGATCGAGGGTTGAGGTCACGTGCAGCCTAGTGTAGTTTCCCTCCCAGAGTGCGGGAGCTGCTGTCAGTTATTCAGCCAAGTAAATCCATTCTTCTGAGTCCTCTGATTAAGTGAGATTTCTGAAAGTCTCCAGACACTGACACACACGTCATGGGCAGTCTCCATTTAGACGATGGCATGTTGAGAGACACACATCTGGTGCCAGCAGGAACCTGGGCACTTGTGTGGCCCCTTGTCATCCATGGGGGGTAGATCTCAGGGATTCTTTGGAGTCACAATGACTTAAACTACCTTACACCAGGGACATGCTTTCTGCTTCTGATGCCATACCCGTGCTTCTTTTTTTTTTTTTTTAAAGATTTTATTTATTTACTTGACAGAGCTCACAAGTAGGCAGAGGCAGGCAGAGAGAGAGAGGAGGAAGCAGGCTCCCCATGGAGCAGAGAGCCTAATGTGGGGCTCGATCCCAGAATCCGGGGATCATGACCCAAGCCAAAGGCAGAGGCTTAACCCACTGAGCCACCAAGGCACCCCACCTCACTTCTTTGAGAAGAATTAAATTTCACTCGCCTGACTTTCTGAATATTGAAATATATGGACTGTATGAGATATGCAGAGTTTTGAGTCTTCAGATCATAGGGTGCCCTGAGGGAGGAGCTCTGAAGATAGAGTGGAGTGAGTGAGCGTCTGCTGCTTTGCTGTTGGCTGTTGGGGCAACAAGGGCAGGGCTGTGGCCTCAAGAATTCTCAGGTGGAGAAGGAATTGCTTTCTTCTTATTATTAAAAATACACTTGGGGCACCTGGGTGGCTCAGTTGGTTGAGCTTCTGACTGTTGGTTTTGGCTCAGGTTGTGATCTCAGAGTCCTGGGATCGAGCTCTCTGTGGGCTCCACGCTCAGTGGGGTTTCTGCTTGAGATTATCTCCCTCCTCTCCTTCTGCTCTCCCCTCTTCCCTGTTCCCACACACTCTTCTCATGAATAAATAAATCTTAAAAAAAATACACTTTAGGTGGTTGCCAGGGCCTAGGGGAAGGGAGGAATGGAGAATTACTGTTTAATGGGGACAGCTTCAGTTTAGAAGATGAGAAAGTTCTGGGGATGCATGGCAGTGACGGTTGCCCAGCCATGTGATTGTTAGTGGTACACAACAGCACGCTTACAAGTGGCCAAGGTGGTGAATTTTATATTAGGACAATTTACCCACAATAAAAAATATACAGTTTAGGATCCATTTAATTTAGGTAAGAATATTTAGGTAAGTCTTAAAAAATTGTCTTGTCATGGTAAGAGGGGAAGTATCAGCAAAAAAGCCATTACTTGTTAGCTGGTAACTCGTTAGCTTATCTGTAACACTAACAAGCAACAAAATGATAATACTCATTGGGTAACAAATTGGCCTCACTTGAACTCCCTTAGAACTCTGTTACTTATTATAACTTCATAGATTATGGCTTATTTGATTTTTTTATCTCTAGACCTCTTTCTAGTTCATCAATAGATGTTGATTTAAATTGAATTAGGAAGAGCTAGTCAGTTGTCTAACACTGGGTTAAGTTAGTAAAATGCCTTACAAAGCTTAAATATAGCTGTTTGAAGCTACTTAATGTTAATTTGAGAGTCAATTTAAGATTCTAAAAACTTTCCTTGAGATATTTACCCTCTTTATTAGCAGAAGAGATACTGTCGTTTTCCTGGTTTTGTGCTACTCCTGTAAAAAGCGACCAGGCCCTTTATGAGACAGAGCCATTAGGTCACGGTTTCTGTAGGTCTGAAGTCTGGTGCACCTGGCTGGGTCCTCTGGGTAAGCTGTTCACTGAGCTGCATTTTTTTCCCCTCCTGGGTGTCTGGAGATCCCCGGGATCCTCCTCAGGTTCTGTGATTCACTGGGGGGACTCGCAGGACCGATGCGTAGTCATAAAACTTTGATGTATCCAGGGTACAAAGGAAAGGAGTAAAGGAAAAAGGTAGATGGGATGCAGTCCACAGGAAACCAGGCATGAGCCTCCAGGAGTCTTCTCCAAGCGGAGACATACAGAACGTGCTAAGTTCCCTCCAGAACAAATGATAGCTGTCCTCTCGAAGTGTTGTCAACCACAGAAGCTCATTAGAGACTCAGCAGCCTGGGTATTTATCAAAGGCTGGTCACACAGGCTCCCTCCTTTCAAGAACCTGACCAGGACGACTGGTACTGGGTATAAATGAGCTGTTTGCGGGACGCCTGGGTGGCTCAGTTGGTTAAGCGGCTGCCTTCGGCTCAGGTCATGATCCCAGCGTCCTGGGATCGAGTCCCACATCGGGCTCCTTGCTCAGCAGGGAGCCTGCTTCTCCCTCTGCCTCTGCCTGCCACTCTGTCTGCCTGTGCTCACTCTCTCTCTCTCCCTCTCTCTCTGACAAATAAATAAATTTAAAAAAATGAGCTGTTTGCACAAACATTAGGCACAGTGAGCTGCTCATATTATTAGGGTCTTGGGACTGAGCCAGCCTTGAGATTTGAATGGGTCTATGTGATTTAGGAGTCCAACCTCTGTGAAGAGGAAGATTCAGGTGGCCTTGGGCTCAGCTGTACCCAAGAGGGAGGCCTGCCCCCCGCCTTCCCTGGGTCAGCTACTGGCATGTTTTTCCTGGTGCAGATAGATGGGTTCGGAAACCTGGGGAAGTGCTTTGACTTGTCTGGCTCTGGCAGAGGGGCCATCTGAGAACTCCCATCTGTGGTCATTGGAAGAGTCCTTGCCACTGGGTCATCCCACCTTCCCCACACTAGGCACCAAGGGTCCTGGGCTGTGGGCATAGCCATGTAAGGACCTTGCAGCCACCCTAATGGGCTGCTGTGGACTAAGAAGGGAGGGATGTTGGGAGGGCCATATTTTCAAATTTCCTAGTCTCCATCTCTCTATATGATCCTCTGCTTTCTTTTATATTTATCTGCTTTCCTCTGCCTATACGTTGCATCTTTCTACTCCTGTCCTCCCCTTCTCTGCAAGAGAGGACCTGGATGACCACGGGCCTTACAACTCAACAGGAGGCCCACCGTCCATCAGCATCACCTGGGATCCTGACAGAGATAATGGAGTTTCAACCCCCATCCTGGCCTCTAGGTCCCAGATCTGCATTTTTTTAAGATTTTATTTATTTATTTGACAGACAGAGATCACAAGTAGCCAGAGAGGCAGGCAGACAGAGAGGGGGAAGCAGGCTCCCCACTGAGCAGAGAGCCTGATTCGGGGCTCGATCCCAGGACCCTGAGATCATGACCTGAGCCAAAGGCAGAGGCTTAACCCACTGAGCCACCCACGCACCCCACAGATCTGCATTTTAACAAGATTCCCAGAGGATCCCAGAAGTGCTGACTGAAAAGACACATGTTCCATCTGTAGGAGAAGTGGTTCTGGTTCTCCTCCTTTAGTGACCTTACCTGCCTGGATCACAGGAGATTACAACCTGCCGGAACACGCAGCTTGTCCCAGGCACCTGTTACCCTGAGTATGTGATCCTCCATTTAATGAGACCTTAGGACCCTCACTCCATTGTCCTTTGGCTGCAGGACACTCTCTTTCTCCCCAGTAGTCACCAACCTAGTGGAACAAAGCCCAGAGTGTCTTCTCGTTGCTTCTATCAATAATGACCAAGTGCTTAAAGTAAGTACCGTCTTTGAGAACTAGATTATTTCCTGAACCTGTACAATTTGCATTAATTAGGGCTTTATTCTGAACTCCTGAGAACTCAAGTTCAAAGATTATGTATCTCTTAGGAATTCAAGATTGTGCTGATACCAGGAACATACTGACAACTTAGAATTTAAGTGGTGTTTTCTTCCTCTGCAGGATGTTTGCACGAGAAAGGCATAGTCTAAAGATAGACTGGTAAATTGATTTGGAGGAAAAAAAACAACAACAAAGGAAATTATTTGAAATAAACATAGGATCTAATATAATAATTCTATTGAATAGATTTCTTTTGCCTTGAGAAAATGTGTATCAGTAGGTCTTTGGGTGCACATAAAAGAGAAATAGCAAAGAATTTGAAACTTTGTTCTACTTAGGATAATTTACAACCTGAACCAAGCAGAAAGTGTCAACTAATTAGCAAATCTAAGTAACATTACATGGAAAGACAGAACAACCTTGTAGTGCTCTATAAGAGTGAGAGAGGTGACTCCAAATGTTTAGGGTAGAAGAAATGACAGAAAAATGCTGGGAGCAATGCAACTGGGATGGGGCCGCCAGTTACTTCTACACTGGTTCATGTGTTTGAGGGAAGGGGCTGGTGCGCCTACAGGAAAATAATTGCTTGTGAAACCCAGATCACAGGCACATGTGTGTTTGTTGTTCAGGATATGTTTGAAACATGGCATCACCAGAAAAAAAAAAAACCCAAAATATTGAATTCAGATTTAAATGAACCATGGTTACTTGGTGTAAGTAGAAAAATCATGAAACCCGTATATGATTTCAGAATAAAGAGGGATAAGAACCGTGTCCTATCATAATAAGAACAACTTGAATCAGAAATAAGGAAGCGTGTGTGCAAGGAAGTAGGCACTCTGCTGAGTAGGCAGCTTAGCTGGGAGCCAAAGGGATACTCACCGGATGCAGCCCCTGTGAGCTCAGTCGCTAAGTCTGTGCTGGTTTATTTCTGGTCTGGGTGCGCACGTTCACTATCAAGTTGATGACCCAAGAGAACCAAGCCCCACCTCGCGTAGACAGTTGCAGAAAGGGTGTTCAGGGTCTGCAAGGTCAGACTGGGGTCTGGGCCAATGCCAGGCTCACCAGGTCCAAGTGTGGCTCTGAGACCAGTCGGTTTATAGCAGAATGGGAGCAGCACTTGACGATTCCATTATCGGCCACTTCCGTGTATTCGGCCTTGCAGGGACATGGGTATCTCCCTCTTAACCATCCCGCTCCTCATGTACAGCATATTGATCAGCCTTGCAGCCCTTCTCTACCCTCCTTTGTGGATGGCGCTTAACCATTGTGGACGGCGATTGGATTTTCTATGTGTGTCTTCCCTTCCTGGGCTCTGAGGGCCATTAGGTAAGGGACTGATCTCCAGGGAGGCCCAGGCCTATTATGGTTTCTCGTTAAAGGGCTGTTGGGTTGAATTAAGGGAAAGTTGCTGTTCTCAAATAGGCCTCAGCCAGATGGGTAGTTAATGATATGGAAACCTTAGCTACCCATGGGATGCGGCTTATGCAGTGGGAGGCTTTTGGTACCAAATATGAGAGTGAGAAGTTTAACACTGCTTCCTCACAAAGTTGTACAAGGATGATGCCTATTGAGTCTAAGGTGGTCTCCCGTGTGCCCTTAACTGCAGGTCTCAGTGACAGCAGATAAATGCTGGATTCCATCCTCGAAAACTGTCATTCTCCCTCTCTCCTTCTCTCCCTCCCTCCCTTCCTACCTTCTTTCCTTCTCTGTCAATGACAATCCTCCCCAACCTAAAAACCTTCACTCTGTACTGAAATTTCTTGGACACTCCCTGATCTCTCATGTCTCGCTCACTACTCTCTCGTGTCTCACACACTACTCTCTCATGTCCCGCACACTACTCTCTCATGTCTAGCTCACTACTCTCTCACATCTTGCACACTACTCTCTCATGTCTCACACACTACTCTCTCGTGTCTTGCTCACTACTCTCATCTCTTGCTCACTACTCTCTTTC
Source organism: Mellivora capensis (assembly GCA_004024625.1). NCBI lineage: Eukaryota > Metazoa > Chordata > Mammalia > Carnivora > Mustelidae > Mellivora > Mellivora capensis. The sequence goes on along the minus strand of PISX010027291.1, from coordinate 13,341 downwards.
ACTCCACTCATTCGTCTCATGACTATTTCACATCGCCTCTGGAGTCAGGGTCTCTGGCTTGTTTCTCTGTCTATCCTTTCTACCTACTTCATTAAAAGTAGGATTTTTTTTAATTCCTTGAAAGAGCACAAAAATAAAAATAAAAAGATCCTTTTTGTGTTAAGCAGGAAAAGTGAACAATGGAAAAAATAAGCTCTTACAGAAAAGTTTCTGCAGCAGCACAGTCATTGAAAGGAAACATTTAGCTTGTTGGGTCCGTTATCAAAGGAATGAGACTGAAACAAAGTGAAAGTTATGCAAAGCCTTATTCTACGCCAAGCATTAGAAGTCAGACTGACCAGCCAGGGCTGCCTCTGAAGAGAGCGACCCCCCTTGGTCTTACAGGTTAGTTTTATAGGGCACAACCGCAGACATCTACACATGTGGCTCTGGCTGATTGGATGTCTCCTACCTGTGTGTTTTAGCAACAGTTACCTGGAGCTGATCTCAGTAACTGCTGAGGCATTTATTAAACAACAAAATGTCTACCTAGGCAACATGGAGTCACTATGGCTAAGTAGGCCCAGGCAGGCCCTAGGGGTTTAACAGGTTTTAATGTGGAATCGACCCCAACAAGCTGAGTCTCAGGGAGGCGGAAGGCAGGGAAGCTCAGGGAATCTCTAGCAGAGTCTCCTGGAGATTCTTCCTAGCACCTTGCAACTCAGGCAGCTGAGCGTCAGGGGATGATGTACCAACAGTTGGTCTCAGATGGAGTGACCGTCAACTCTACACTTTCTACAACTTGCAGATACAGAATGCCCAAGTGTGATGTGTACTTATGCATTCTGTATACGTACTGTATCTCGGCAAGTTGCAGAAATTGTGCCCGCCTGCAGTTAGAACAATTTTCCACCTTTGATGCAGAGCACATTTTGTAAATTTGTGTAGATAAAGGCATCAATGAAATAAATAATACTATTTTGCAGAAGAGGATGACAGGTTTTCAGTATTTAAAAAAATGTTAATGTAGCTGGTCTTAAAACTCTGAGAAGATGAGAATTTCTTATTAGCAATCCTCAAACTTTCCAGCCAGTACTGTCGGGGCATCAGTTGAGAAGCTGGAGGTCCTCTAAATACATTCAGATTTCTCACGTTGAGAGGACTGCTGGTGTGTTCCAGGGGTCTAGCTAGCTTGTTCTGTAAAGGTGCAGATAACAAATGTTTTCAGTGTTGTAGACCATACAGTCTCTGTTGTAGCTCCTCCCTTGTGTG
>PISX010027291.1:0-11990 GCA_004024625.1 Mellivora capensis | reverse complement strand
TAGTCTTTCACCTTATTGTTTATTCATCTCCAGATTAAGTTTTAAACTTCCACTTCTGCCTTATTTCAGAACCTGTCTCAGAGATAATCAATCTGGGATATCCTTTACTTTTGAGAATTTGGAGGGGTTTTTAAAAGCACTTATCCCACATGAACTTAAAAGATGAACATCATGGGGCACCTGGGTGGCTCAGTGGATTAAAGCCTCTGCCTTTGGCTCAGGTCATGATCCCAGGATCCTGGGATACAGCCCTGCATCGGGCTCCCTGCTCAGCAGGAAGCCTGCTTCCCTTCCTCTCTCTCTCTGCCTGCCTCTCTGCCTACTTGTGATCTCCATCTCTCAAATAAATAAATAAAATCTTTTTTAAAAAAATGAACGTGTTAAGCCCTCCTTTCTAAGCCTCTAAACTTATGTTTTCAAGTTATGAAGTGAATTCAGATAGAGAGGGAAATAATACAAGAGGCATAAAAATTAGAAATGAAGATAAATTATCATTATATGTTCTTGGAGAACAATAGAAAATCTCCCAGAAATAATTTTAAAAAATAAAATAACTCAATGATGTATCGCCTCATGAAAGTAACTTCCAAAATTAATTAATTTCTCCTTGTACCTATAAGTAATTAGTTAAATGATAAAGGAACCATGGACTTCATTTATAATAGAATCACAAACAATAAAATTGACAAGAAATGCTCCAAAAAATACTTAAAATACCATTAAGGGGCATCAAAGAATACTGAGATTAATCCTTGTCCTTGGGTGTCAGGACTTGGGTAGTGTAATGATATATGATGTATGCTCATCCTTAAATAAAATGAAGTCTTTCTTTCTTTTCCTTCCTTCCTTCCTTCCTTCTTTCCTTCCTTCCTTCCTTCCTTCCTTCCTTCCTTCCTTCCTTCCTTCCTTTCTCTCTTTCTTTCTATTTTATTTATTTGACAGAGAGAGAGAGAGAGAGAGTGATAGAGGGAAAACAAGCAGGGGGATTGGGAGAGGGAGAGCAGGCTTCCCATCGAGCAGGGAGCCTAATGTGGGCCTTGATCCCAAGACCCTGGGATCATGACCTGAGCTGAATGCAGACGCTTAACCACTGAGCAACCCAGCGCCCCTAAAATGAGGTCTTTCTAACTTTCATTTTAAAATGTTTGCATGCAGAAGTAGCCACAGCAATTGGTAAAAAGAATAGTATTAAAGGGAATTATTCCTATTAAGTTAGTAAAATGCCTTACAAAGCTTAAATGTAGCTGTTTGAAACTACTTAATATTAATATTTTTATATTAGCATATTAATGCAAAGATTATTGAAGAAACATAATAGGGTTCGTTAATAAATATATTTACAGAATTAGCAAAAAATAAATGTAGCATTTCAAAGTAATGACAAAAAACGAATTATTCAATAAATGATACTGGGACAACCTGGAAAAAAATAAATAAAGTTGGATTCCTATTTTATACCTTAAATAGATACAATTTAAAATAAATCAGCCACAGAAAAAGGGCTAGATGCAATTAGAAAATGTTTTGTATGGATTATTGGAAAGAGCATGCTAAGGAAAATGGGAAACCCAGATGCTACAGAAAAAAAAAAGATTGATAAATCAGATTAATTTAAAAATGATGTGTGGAAAAAAATTGCTGTGAGAAGACACCAAACATAAATTGGGGAAAATTTAAATATATATGACAAAGAGCAAGTTTTCTTCATTTATAAAGCATTCTTGTAAATAAATGGGTATGATTTTAAAAATCATTTAAAAATGGGTAAAGATAGGGATGCCTGGGTGGCTCAGTTGGTTAAGCATCTTCCTTCAGCTCAGGTCATGACCGAGGGTCCTGGGATTGAGTCCAGCATTGGGCTCCTTGCTCCTTGGGGAGTCTGCTTCTCCCTTTGCCTGCTCTGCCTGTTCTGCCTGTTGCTCTCCATTCTTCGGCTCTCTCTGACAAATAAATAAATAAATAATCTTGAAAAAAATTGGGTAAAGATAGAAATAGGCTGTAAACAAAATGAAAGAGTTTTATAAATGCATGAAAAGTTTTCACTCTCACAAACCCTTGGAGGGCAATTTCCATAAAATTAGGTAAAGGTCCCAAACACCTGCCCTGTAGCTCCGAAGATGACAGTCCAGAAGGAGCAGCACCTGAAGTCCCCTCAGTGCACAGTCTACACCGAGTAGAAACACCACTCCTGGGAATGAACCCACAGGGACACGTGAGCAGCATAGAATATTCCTGTGAGGACAGTGTCACTTCCTCACAATCACCATCCGGTTCTCTGTCACGGGTGAGCACAGAGATAAAGCATGCTACAGTGCAGTATTGCGTAGAATGCCTTCCTTTGAAAGAGGGAGATGAATCTATTTATTGATAACGAGCTTTAGGAAACGCTATTTTAAAGCGAGAAAAAGCGATATGCACACTGGCCCCATCTGAAGTCCCCGAGATGAACGTGCACATACACATGCATGTGTGCACACGCAGTAATTCTGGAAAGACACACAACAAATTAGTAATAGCATTTCTCACTCTGTGGAAGGGGCTGGGGGCTAAAAATACACAATAATTGTTATTTTAAAACTACATGTATATATTGCAGTTCGGTTAAATACTGGGTTTGAAAGGATTTTAAAAACAAAGAAAATACAAAACAGTTAATTTTTATTGTGGTAAAAAGCACAGAACATTAAATTTGCTATTTTAACGGGTTTTAGGTGTTACGTATAATTACTGAAGATAATTATATTAAGTTAATATATTAAGTATATTCATGTTGTCGAGCAACACTTCTCTAGAAGTTTCTCATCTTATAAAATGGAAGGAGGTCTGAAAACACTGAACAAGAAGTTCCTCTTCCTCCTCTCCCCAGCCCTCAGAAACCACATTTTATTAACCGTGTCTACGACTTTGACTGCTTCAGGTGCTTCATGTAAGTGGAATCCTATAGCATGAGTCCAGCTGCAGCTGGCTTAATTCACTCAGCATAAGGTCTTTGAGGTTCATCTATGTTGTAGCATGGGACAGGACCTTTTTCCTTGTAATGGCTGCATAATTTTCCATTGTCTCGATACACCATCTTTTTTTATCTGTTGTAATGATCTGAATGTTTGTGTCCCACCTGAAGTCACCACTCTAACCCAAACCCCCAACAGTGATGATGGTATTAGCAGGTGGAACCTTTGGGAGGTGCTTAGGTCATGGGAGTAGAATCCTCTAGAAAAAGACAGTGCCTTATCAAAGAGGCTCAGACACATGCCTAGCCCCTTTGCCTTGCGAGGGCATAGTGAACGTGTGTGGCCCACAAAAGGGTCCTCACTGGTCATGTTGGCACACCAGCCCCATACTTCTAGTCTCCAGAACTGTGAGCAGTAATTTTCTGTCATTTAGAAGGCACCAGTCTATGGTGTTTTGTTCTAACAGCCTGAAGGGACTGATATATCCCTTCACCCATCAATGGCCCCTTGAGGAGCTTCTACCTCTTGGCTAATGGGAATAATACTGCATTGAACATGGGTGTGCACCTGTATCTTGAAGATCCTGCTTTGAAGATTTTTGGACATATCTCTGGAAGTGTAATTGCTGGATATGGTGATTCTAAGTTTTTGAGGAAACTCCAAACTCTTTTCCTCAAGGGCTGCACCAATTTGCTTTCCCACCAACAGCACACAGGGGTTCTAATTTCTCATCTACACAGTATGTTTCTGTGGTTCTCTTACCCTTGAGCTTTATAAGGACAGGTAATCCTCATGGACCCTGAGCGGTCCCACACATCCTTGCTGGGTATGCCAAGAGTGCAAGACCCTGACTGTGGTTAGAGGAGGCCATTCTCAGGGTGTATCAGAATAGCAACCCTGAGAGCTGAGGGGCTGCCTCCCCCAGACCCAGTCCAGGTTTGCTTCTGCTCACTCTACGTGGATCCCCCCAAGCTCTGTGCTCTTGTCCTCTAAAGCAGTAGGACCCTTTGCATCTCTGTGGTTCTCAAGAAGGCATGATGAGCTGACCCCATATTCATGAAGCCACATCTTCTCTGTCGGGTGAACGGCTTCCAAAATGGTTTCATCCCTGACTATTTTCCTGGATGACCATGACTTCCGTGATGCCAGTCTCTCCCTGATGGCATTTGGAAACTTCCAGTTACTGACTTCTCTCTTTCATGGTGCTCTGTGTTGGCCTTTCTCCCCAGATTACACCCTTGACATAAATTGTGTTGATTCTAAGATCTACAGGCTAATGGGTACAAGGCATATCATTCATGCTGTTTTTATTACACATAAAAAAATAAAAATATGCTCGCTATTTATTTGAGATTGTCAGCTGAAATGAGGATTTAGGCTTGAGTGACCTTCATGTAAATAGAATCTTAAGTCATCTCCAATGTGACTATATTGCTAATATAGGCTTTTTGATGATACAGATAAGAATAAATACTCTTCCAATTTAAGGAAAACTTCTTTAGGTGACTTTCATCTTGCATATGAAAGGGCAAGCTGCCTCTGGAATTATGGTACAGAGGCCTGTGTGTATGGAGATGAGTGTGTCTCTTTGTCCCGTTCCTGTCCACCAGCTGAGCTCCACACCCGAGACACCAGATCTCCTGCCAGTCATAGTCCCGGTGACGCTGTGCTGTGCTCAGAACTCTTTTTACTTTCTTATTGGCATAATCTTTTTCCTCATGCCCTTGAGGAGAAATCAGTTAAAACTACCAAAAGAGCCCAGTTTTGAAAAAGAGTCCAAGGTCAGACTCCTTTTCCAGGAGGAGCAGTGAGCAAGAAAGGAGAAGGGCAGGCAGCAGATGTCCCTGAACACTGTTGCCTCGAGTCACATCTGTGACCAAGAGAGAGAAGTTTAAAATCCTCCCCATTTGATGTGCATTGGGCAAAGGCACTTTATTTGGATTTGATCCCTTCTTCTATTGTGTATTTTTTAATGGTCTTAATCATTCAAACCCAAGTGGCTTATCTTTCTTTCAGAGCTTTGATCACTGTAACGATTTAAAAGCCTTCTTTTTTAAAAGAAGAAGAGAGAATTTTCAGGACCACGGAAAGAGACCCCCAGGGAGCTGGGAGCATTCTTCAGCAAGAGCTTTATTATGGGAAGTTCCCACTGAGGGAAGATTCAGACCCAGCACAAGCTCCTATTTCCTGGGAGAAAACTTGAGGGTTAGCAGAAAAGTGTCTCCAAATGGAAGATGAAGTTACTGTGGTAGTGCTTTTCTCTGTATGCCCCCAAATAATAACAAGTGAAATGCTCTATTCATCACCTTGTCAACGATTTTCTACCTTTAAGTTAAATAAATCCATTAATCGATTATTAGGGAGGCACACAGTGATCTCCTGGCTCTCTTGGAAAACCTGCCTCTCAGACACTCCTGGGGACCTTGAGGTGGGAAGAAATTAAGTCTATCCCTGTGAGATATTCCTAGGTACTGTTACTAAGTACCTCGGGCTCAACACAACAAAATGTATTCTTGCATGACTCTGGAGGCTAGAAGTACAAACTCAATCTGTTGTCAGGGTCATACTCCACCCAGAGGGTCTAGGGGAGAACCTTCCGTGTCCTCCTAATAGTTTGATGCTTTTGGTGATTCTTGGGGCCCCTGGTTTGTAGATGGATCACTGAGATGTCTGCATCTGTCATCACAAGTCATCTTCCATGTGTCTTCTTGTTCTCTCCCCTCTGCTCCCATCTATCTTCTTATAAACCACGCAGTCATACTGGATTAGGGCCCATCCCAGTGACTTTGACTGTTGCAAAGACCAGATAACAAACAAGGTCACATCCACAGGTCCCAGAGCTGGGATTCCAACACATCCCAACGTGAAAATGGCCAGGAAGGACAAAGGCGGCTGTAGTCAAATGATAGTTATTGGACAGGAGGAGAGAGCCTTTCTCATTTTGTCTGTTGTATTTTTTTATAAGGGAGGAAGAATGTAAGCTGGAATTGATAGGGAATTGAAAAAAAATCCTTTTGAAAAACGTGGGAAGATTAGCAAAGAGCACCCCAAGTGCAACGTGCAGTGGGACCTAGAGAGGGAAGCGGGTGTGAGAGCCAAGGTGATGCCAGAGGGCTGGCGTCTGACATTTAGTGAGCGTTTTCTATGAGCCAGGCATGGTTTCAAGCATTCCAGGTGCTTTGTGTCATTTCGTCTTGTTCAGCAGGTATCTTCATGTTGCAGAAACTGAAGCTCTGAGTTACACAATGGTCAGTTTCAGGGCTACCCTGGAATAGTGTTAGATATGATCAACATAATCCTTTATTTTCCTTTTCATCCTTGTTCTTGTTACCTGCTTTGAGATCGCTTCCCAGCACATGCAGAAGAAAGCCTTACAGAACAGGGGGAGGAGGCACGAGAGGATGGCCATGCCCTTGGTGAGTTGAGACAGATCTGGTTCCCCCAAGTCTTGGGTTTTGCAGGTGAAGGTGCACCCAAGGACCATGCTCAGGAGATGTCTGGGCACTTGCTGCCCTTTGGATCCTCTCTGGCATTCCAGAATTATGTGGTTTGGCTGATGTCTCAGCCCCACCTGGGCTTGGTTCCTAGAGCTCTGCCATCTTGTTCAGAGTTCCCCCATGGTGCCTCTGCTGATGATTTCTCTCTGGTGGGAGTGAGATGCAGAGCAGGCATGGTGGTTCCCTCCAGGTTTGGGCACCAGCAAAGAGAGCTGCTCAGTGTTGGGAAAACACATCACCTGCCTCATCCCAGGCTGGGGACTTGCTCAGCATCTTGGGGCATCTTAGTTCAGGGAAATGCAAGGCAGTGAAGATGGCCATCCTAGAAGTCTCTGGTTTTCTGTGGCCCTTGTCTGGAAACAGTGCCTCTGAGTTCACTTCTTTCTCCGCCTTTCAGGCTTTCATATCCTTTCTCTCTGAAGCTGCTGTCATAGGAGATCCTGATCTCCAGCCCTTGTTCTCTGGATCACTCCAAACCTGGAGCCTGGTCCTGAGGAACTACTGTGGGCTGAGAATGAATCAGAAGAATCGAGAGATTAGGATAGGGGATGCAGGGGAGAGGCAGCTGGAAGTTCCTGGCTCCATCACCACGTGCAGAGCCTCAGACGCCTGCCACTTGGCTGCCAGCCTCCCCTCAGCTCCCTGGGTGGGGGGCTGGATAGCATCCCAGAGCCAATGCTCTCCATTCAGCAATTCTGTGTCATTTTCAATTCTCATTTTAAGTTTCTCCTTCACACTTTGCAGCTGAATGTGCTTCAGTTTTGCTTTCTGCTTCTTACTCCTGATTTTAGCATTGTGACTTCCAAGTTATACTTTTTTTTTTATTAGGCATTTTATGTTGTTTGGTGAAGGTGGATTTTGTTACCTCAGTCCTGGTTAGCCTATTGGGCAGCCTCTGGAAATGATCCCGCTCCTGCTTTGCAGTCCCCAAGAAGCCCAGTGGGGACACGCTCACAGACAACCTTCTGGGAGAGGCTGCTACCCATTATTTGGGCGGGGGGCAGTTTCAGTCAGACCTGGCTACTCAGCTGTATGCTCTGAGCCCATGCAAATCATAAGGGGGTGGGAGGGGGAGCCTCTGCTTTTATCCTGATGGAGTCATGGATTGTAACTTCCTGTGTATCACTGCTCTATGTGGATTAATGAGTCAGAGTTCATTACCATGAAGATAAAAGGTGTTGGTGGCAGCTATATCTACGTTAAGAGACTGGGCATTCTGAGCGCCTGGGGGGCACAAGCAGTGAAGCGTCTGCCTTCAACTCAGGTCATGATCCCAGTGTCCTGGGATCAAGCCCCATCTCGGGCTCCCTGCTCAGTGGGGAGGCTGCTTCTCACTTTTTTTTTTAGAGGAAATTTTTATTATTATTATGTTTTTAATTTCTTTTCAGCATAACAGATTTCATAGTTTTTGCCCCACACCCAGTGCTCCATGCAATGCGTGCCGTCCATATACCCACAACCTGGCTCCCCCAACCTCCCACCCCTCACCCCTTCAAAACCCTCAGGTTGTTTTTCAGAGTCCATAGTCTCTCATGGTTCATCTCCCCCTCCAATTTCCCTCAACTCCCTTCTCCTCTCCATCTCCCCATGTCCTCCGTGTTATTTGTTATGCTCTGCAAATAAGTGAAACCATATGATAATTGACTCTCTCTGCTTGACTTATTTATCATGACTCAACATAACTTCTTCCAGTCCCATCCATGTTGCTACAAAAGTTGGGTATTCATCCTTTCTGATGGAGGCATAATACTCCATAGTTCTCACTCTCTTCTGTCCCTGCTTGTGTGTTCTCTCTCAGTGTATGCACATGCATTCTCTCTCAAATAAATAGATAAAATCTTAAAAAACAAAACAAAACACCATAGTGGCATTTTGAGGCCCTCAATCTGTGAAGTTGGTGGTGGGTATATTCCCACTGTGTGAGGCCAGGTGAGAAATTGTGCCAAGCATCCTGTCACTCTGTGACTCCAAATGAGGAATGATGGCAGGTGGGTCCCATGTCACTGCCCTGATGTTGGGGGTGGGCACAGTGGCTGATGCACAGGGTGACCAGGAGATCTGCATTGGGGGGCAGGGGTGGGTGGGGTTCCCCATCACCCCAGGGAGTGTATGTGGAGGAATTGGGTTTCTCACTGGATCACAAATCAGGGTGGGTCTCATTCATGTTAATGAAAGTGCACTTTTTGTTTAAATATTTCTTATTTTTTTTTAATTTTTAAATTTAAATTTTAAATTTTAAATTTTAAAAATTTTATTTAAATATTTCTTATTTTTCTTATGTTTAAATATTTCAATAGGAAAAACACAGACATAACCTAGAAGTTAACTTTGTAACTATTTTTAAGTAGATGGGTCAATGGCATTACCATATTCACATTGTGGTCGCTCCAGAATCCTTGCCATCTTCCCAAATTGAAACTCACTGCCCTCTAGATACTAATTCCCCATCCCTGCCTTTCTCCAGACCCCAGCAACAGCAGTTCCATTTTCTGTCTCCATGAGTTTGACTCATCCGGGTACCTCATCTATGTGGCATCATACCATTTTTGTCCTTCCATGATGGGTGGATCTCACATAGCATAATGTCCTCCAGGTCCATCCATGCTGAGGCATGTATTGAATTCTAAAGAATGTTCTATGGCATGTATATGCCAGTTCTACTCATCTCCTGAGGGATCCGTGGTCTTTTCCACCTTTTGGCTGTAGTGAATAAAGTTGCTGTGAATTTGGGTGAAAAAATACCTCTTTGAGTCCTTGCTTTCAGTTCCTTTGGGTGTATACCAAAAAGTGCAATTCCTGGATTCTATGGTAATTCTATTTTTAAGTTTCTGAGGAGCTGTCTGCTTCACTGCATTACATTCCCACCAGCACACAATGGCACCAACTCACCCTCATCAACACATCTTATTTCCCATTTAAAAAAAAGCCAAAGGGTGAAGTGGTGTCTCACTGTAGTTTTGATATGCATTTCCCTAATGACTTCTGATGTTGAGCATCATTTCATGTGCTCATTGGGCATTTGTATAGTTTCTTTGGATAAATGTCTATTGAAGTACTTTGTGCATTTTAAAATCAAGGTGTTTCATTTTTTTGGTGTTGGGATGTACAAAGTTCTTTATATATTCCGAATATGAACCCCAAATCAGATAGACGATTTGCAGATATTTTCTGTCATTCATGGGTTACCATTTCACTCTGCTGATGGCTTTCTTTGATGCACAAAAGTTTTAAATTTTGATGTATTTGAATTTATCTATCTTACCTTATGTTGTCTGTGCTTTTAGTGTCCTATCCAAGAAATCATCACCAAATTTAACGTGATAAAGCTTTTGTCCTGTTTTTCTTCCTTAAGAGTTTTTATAGCCCTAGGTCTTATGCTGAGGACTTTGATTCATTTTGAGTTAATTTTTGTATATGGTATAAGGTGAAGGTCCATTTTTATTCCTTTGCATACTATTATCCAATTTTCCTAGTCTCATTTGTTGGAAAACTGCCTTTCCCTGTTGAGTAATCCTGACACCATGTTGAAAATTATTTGTAGATCCCTTTGCAAAGCATTAACATCTTAAAAATATCACACTTTCCAAAACATGAACATGATGTAGCCTTCCAGTTATAAGTGTATTCTTTCATTTCTTTCAGCAGCATTTCATAGTTTCCAGTGTACAACTCTACTACCTCTTGGCTAAGATTATTCCAGTGTATTTTATTCTTTATGATGCTGTTATAAATGAAATTGTTTTCTTAGTTTCCTTTTTAAATTATTCATTGCTGGGGTATTGAATTGTAGCAGATTTTTGTATGTTGATTTTGGTCACCTACCATTGATTAGTTCTAAAAGTGTTGTTGTTTTCCTGGAATCTTCAGGGTTTTCTACATATAAGATCATGCCATCTGCAAACAGAGATAATTTTACTTATTTCTTTCCAGTTTGGATCAGTTTCATGCCTAATGGTTCTGGCTTGTACTTCCAGCATTATGTTTAGTAGAAGTGACAAAATCTGGCATCCCCAAATTGTTCCTGATCTTAGAGGAAAAGCCTGTAACCTTTCCCTGTGGGGTATTATGCTCACTGGGTTTTTCATATAGGGCTCTTATTATGTTGACATAGTTTCTTCTATTCCTAGTCTGTTGAGTGTTTTTATCATGAAAAGGTGCTGAATGTGGTCAAGTGCTTTTTCTGCAACAGTTGAGATGATCATGTGACTTACCCTTCCTTTCATAATGTGACCTATGACACTGATTGTTTCTTGTATTAATTAATCCCACTTGGTAATGGTGCATAATCCTTTTCATATGCTACCAAATTCAGTTTGCTAGTATTTTGTTGATGATTCTTGCACTGGTATTGAAGTCTCCTTCTTTTATTTTAGATCAATCTATTTCTCCCTTCAGTTCTGTCAGTTTGTTAGGTAGGTGCTCTGAATCATTCTTGAATTCCGGGAATTAATCCCACTTGGTAATGGTGCATAATCCTTTTCATATGCTACCAAATTCAGTTTGCTAGTATTTTGTTGATGATTCTTGCACTGGTCTTAATTAAGGATGTTGGCTGGTAGTTGCCTTTTCTTGTAGTATCTCTGGATTATGGAGTAATGCTGGCCTCATTGAATGAATCAGGAAGTTCTCTCTCCTCTTCATATTTCTGGAAATGTTTAAGAGGATTGGTGTTGGTTCTTCTTTAAATATTTGGTAGAAATCACCAGTGAGGCCATCAAGTCCGATGTTTTTCTTTGTAAGGAGACCTGATGACTGATTCTGTAGCCTTACTTGTTATGGATCTGTTCATTGTTTTCTATTTATTTTGGGGTTAGTCTTGGTGAAGTTTCATATTTCTAGGAATTAATCCATTTCATCTCAGTTATTCCATTTGTTACTATACAGCGTTCACAGTATACTCTTATAACCCTTCCCTATCTATAAAATCTGTCATAATGACCAGCTTTCATTGTTCCCTTTAGCTGTTTGAGTATTCTCACTTTTTTTAATTAGTCGGCATCACTAATGGCTTGTCAATTTTTGATTTTTGAAGACTCAACCCTTGGTTTTGTGGATTTTCTCTGTTTCTATTCTCTATTTTGCTTATCTTGTTTTGTTTATCTTATTTATATTATCTACTTTGCTATCTCTATTTTGCTAATCTTTATTATTTTCTTCATTCTGCTGGCTTTTGATTTAATTTGTTCTTTTTTTTTTCTAGCTCCTTGTGGTATAAAGTTAGGTTGCTGACTTTGATACATTTTTTCTTTTTCAATGTAAGCATTGATAGTTATAAATTTCCCTATTAGCACTTCTTTTGCTACATCCCATAAGTTTTGCTAGGTTGTGGTTTCATTCCCATTTGTCTCAATAAATTTTAACATTTCCTTTGTGATTTACTCCTTGACTCATTTGTTGTTTAAGGTAATGTTGTTCAATTTCCACATATTTGTAGATTTTCCAGTTTTCCTTCTGAAACCTTTCTGTTTTCATTTCATTTTGATCAGAAAATATATTTTTCCTGATCCCCATCTTTCTAAAATTTTAAAGACTCGTTTTATGG
>PISX010027290.1:0-23176 GCA_004024625.1 Mellivora capensis | reverse complement strand
AGCCAAGGGAGAGGCACTTTCAGGGCACAGACAGAGCACCAGGGAAAAGAATCCACTCCCCCAGGGTAAAAATCCTGACCTTGTTCCAGGCGCCTGGAAACAAGAGTGGCAGTGACGTTGAGGTGCCTCTCAGGTGGGACTTTATAGAAAGGTGCCCCCTGGGAAATCTCTGGACATCCGCCCCCTAGGGGATCTGGGACTGGTGCGCACAGACAGCTGTCCGGCCAGAAGGCTGATCTACTTATTATTACTGCCCCAGGGAGGTGTAAGGGCAGTTACGGGACTTGGGGGGCTGTTGGCCACACTGCCCTGCAGCAGCCCGACCCCCCGGGAAGCTGTGTGCGGTGCGGAACCGGGTGCTGGAGAAGCCTCTTGCCCCCCAGGGGCCAACTATGCCCGCTGCCCAAATCCAGGAAGCAAGTCTTTCCGGCCGCGTGTCAGGCGCCCCCTACAGGCAGAACTCGGTCACACAGGCCACAGGAAAAAACACTTGTAGGAACCAGAACTCTTTTTTACATATGAGTCCACAGCGTTGAGTTTCAAGATAAGAGTGGATCAGTGAAAAACTGGCCCACTGTTTTAACATAAACAGAGGAGGATGATTTAATCTTCACAATTATGAGGAAAAATTAAATACATTTCATAAAATTTTGTCTACACAAATCTGCTTTGCACCCTATTTCTGGGGAGAATCATTGGAAGTATTCCTTGCACATAAAATGATAGCAAGAGAAGATTACGCACTGTCATCCCTATTATTCAACACTCCCTACAGGGGTCCTGCTTGGCACCTTAAGACGGTGAACAGGGCTGTGCACAGAGAGAGCTTCCAGACTGTGAGAACTGTTGGATGAGTCCTAGGAATGGTGCTTTTGAGGAAGTCACCAGGCACGTCAAATAGTGACAATTGTCTGAGAATGAAGATTTGTGGGGAATTCCAATCAGTTTAGTCCCTTCCAGTAGCTGACAGGTCGCTGGTGTCACTTCCAGTTGTTGCCCTGTTTGGATTAATTTATGCAGAGTTCTGAAACCAGTTAATTAGGGAGGATTTGCCTGTGTTCTCATTGCTTGTGTGCTGGAGTGGATTTTCACAAGCTCTTCCTCCACTAACCCAGACATGTCTCCTCATATAGGCTATATCTTAATGAGGGTTAAATCATGCATCTGACTCTAAATTATTTATATTGCTTTCCTTTTTGTTCTGGAAGGAAACTAATATAGGCAGTGCCTGCATATTAGAAAACTACCTGTAAACCAAGCCTCCTGAATTGCTTCTCTAAACAACTGGTTCTGTGAAATGCACATGAGGACATGGGTGCAGATTCAGAGAGTGTTCTGGTTTTTAATTTTGTGTAACAAATTACCCAAATTCAGTCACTCCAAAGTTTCCCCCAAACATAGTAGGTGAAACCCATTTCTTCCTTCCATCGTTATTCTGTAGCTCTGAATTCAGGATCATCTTGACTGGGGTCTCTGCTTCAGGACTTAAAAAGTTGACATCATGATTGTGGCCAAGCCAAGTCATACTGTGGAAGGCCTGAGATGACACTGGCCTCCACTCTCTGTTGGGATTGTAGGCACAACCCAGTTTCCTGCCACGTCAGAGTATCGTCCTTGATTTCTCAATGGCCATGAGCTGCAGGCCCCTCTCGCCTCTCAGAGCCTGCCATTAGGTCTCCCTCTTGGGGTCCTGTTATCTTAGAGGCGTCATGAACACAGGCCACATTGTCCTCATGCAAAACTCTCCTTACTTTTAAACGTGTAGTTTCATACAGGAAGGTGGGCAGAAAGCGATCAAAGTAGAGAACAAAGCAGTTGAATATTTTGGAATGACGTTAGTGGTTGATGTGTTTGTGCATAAAATATTTGAGCTCTTAAAACATCCCCAGAGATGACTGAAAGTCCAAATGCTTTCATATTTTAAAATCGAATTGAAGTCATAGGTCATTATAACATTGAGACCATATCTATTCTATACTATTGATATAACTGCTAAATTAGCTCATTAAAAAAAACTTCTGTGTCCTCTTTCTCTTATAAAATTAAAAACAAATGTTTCAAGCTTCTAGGAAAATATGTTAAACGTGGCATGTTGTTGAGAATAAAAGAAGCAAAATGTGTATGTTCTTGCCTCTTGATTGTACACCAGATTTGACTCATCCCAACCAAAATTTATGATTATTATGTATGATTACACTAAGAATAATTTCACAACAGTAAATAGTTTTATTGACTTGGTTGAAATGAAGAGAAGCTGATCACAGGGGCACCTGAGTGGCTCAGTCTTTTGGGCATCCCCCTTCAGCTCGGGTCATGATACCCAGCTCCTGGGATGGAGCCCCAAAGGCAGAATCCCTGCTCAGAGGAGAGTCTGCTTCTCCCTCTCCCTCTGTTGCTCCTCCTGCTTGTGCATGCGTGCTCTCTCTCTCTCAAATAAATAAACAAAATCTTTTTTTTTTAAAGCTGATCACAGCCTAGGAGATAAAAATTTTCATACACTGTAAGATGATGACATTGGCATTAAAATGCACAGGACAGAGACAGGATGAGGGACCAAGTATGACAGGTACATACAAGTGTGCATAGAGGTCATTATGCCCACAGAAATGATTGTGTCAAATTTGTATCTTGATGGGCTCAGTTTTTGATGAAAACAACTGGCTGAGTAATATTCTTTCTGTCTGTGAGATAAAGTGTATTTGAGTACAAATGGGGACATGATAAGGCATCAGACCAAAGGCAATCAAGATACTATTGCACACACATTAGGGACTGCCACAAAATTTCTGTAATTTTTATTTATTTATTTGAGAGATAGAATGCATGCATGCTAGCAGGGCATGGGGAAGTGCGGAGAGAGACAGAGAAAATCTGAAGCAGACTCTCTACTGAGTCCAGAGTCCAATGCAGGGCTCCATCTCATGACCCTGAGATCATAACCTGAGCCAAAACCTTGAGTCGGACACTCAACCAGCTGAGCCACTCAGGAGCCCTGAGACTTGTACAAAGTTTTAAGAGGTATGATATCAGATGACATAAAGCCATTATACCAAAGCAAAAGCATATCGTCAAATGGACTACAATTTCTTACATAACTTGTATAGGCAGGATCATATTATGAACAAAATTGAGAAAGTTAATAAAGCTCTACAACCATAAACCATGATGTATATAAAGCCATTTGCTTTTAAAAAGGTCTGTTCCCTTGATTACATGAATGAAAGAAAGTAACTTTGAAAGTGTGTTTGATGCCTATGTAGCCATAGCAAAGATGGGAATATATTTCTTGAGTACCCAGTGAAGGGAAGATCAGTATAGAACTTAGAAATGCACAAATCGCCACATGATAGATTCAATCTTTAAGGGGGGAGTACATATCAAATAGAAATTTGGGAGTAAAAATGTACTAATTTCACATTCAAATGGAAATATTTCAAATTAAATGAAGTGTCCTCAAGGCTTGGAATTTTTAACAGAAAAACATTACTCTGTATGACTACATCTGATTTAGAAAAAGAAGTGACTGCCATGATTCATAAATGTGATGACAATAAAATAAATTTTTAAATGTGATAGAAATATCATTGATAGCAATTAGTTTAAAGCAGAAACAGTATCTGGACTTTGTAACATCTCAGAATTGTGTTTGGAACTTACAAATCTGACTCATGAATTTTCCTTTGTCCACTCTTGTCAAAATGTAGAAGTAGTCTTGTGATTTTTTTTTAAGCTAAGACTTAAAAGACTATGACTTTATTGTTGCTCCTATTGTTACCTGTTTGTGAAATAGACGGCCCTGACCGGTCAGTTTGATTCTCGATGCTTGGCGCGAAATAAAGCTTTGCTTGACCTTCAAAAAAAAAAAGATTTTATTTACTTGACACAGAGAGAGAGAGATCACAAGTAGGTAGAGAGGCAGGCAGAGAGAGAAGGGGAAGCAGGCTCCCTGATGAGCAGAGAGCCCAATGTGGGGCTCGATCCCAGGACCCTGAAATCATGACCTGAGCCGAAGGCAGAGGCTTAACCCACTGAGCCACCCAGGTGCCCCGGTCTTGCAATTTTTATTGAAAAACACCAATCACAGCAGCATCCTGCAGAAGAATTTACAATAAGCTGAAGTTAAATGAAGATCATTAGAGATCATCAGTTGGCAGGAGAGGTTGGCACACATGGCAATTTGCTCATCAAAAAGGACATTGCCAAAGAAATATAGGTTGAAAATATGATTGATGAGTTTGCTACCATGAAAGCCAGAAAGTCAAATTATAACAAATTCTATTTGGGTACAAAAATATTCAAATTGAAAATAGTATTGTGAGTTAAGGTACACCTACCTTTCAATTTTACAATATCTTTTCAATGACTTTAGAAAATATATTTTTACTTCCTTAATTCTAATGTAATTAGCATAGTGATAAATGAGTTCTAGGTTTTTATAGTGATTCTTTGATTCTGTACATTCCTCACTACTAATCATGATAAGTGGACTCTTAATCCCCTTCACCTATTTCACCTACCCCCCCTTTTGGTAACCACCAGGTTGTTCTCTATTCTTAAGTGTCTGCTCTTTTTTTCTTTGTTCATTTGTTTTGTGCCTTAAATTGAACATATGAAGGAAATCATGTTATCTGACTTTTTTGACAAATGGATAGAGAAAATGTGGTATATACAACTGAGGGTCTTACTTTAGATGGGACGACACAGTGCCTCTCTGAGGAGGTGACATTTAAGGAGAGAGAGGAAGCATGACAAGACTTTGGAAGGGAGGGGCACCTGAGTGGCTCAGTGGGTTGGGCCTCTGCCTTCAGCTCCGGTCGTGATCTCGGGGTCCTGGGATTGAGGCCCGCATCGGGCTCTCTGTTCAGAAGGGAGCCTGCTTCCCCTCTCTCTCTGTCTGCTGCTCTACCTCCTTGTGATCTCTCTCTGTCAAATAAATAAATAAAATCTCTTTTTAAAAAGACTCTGGAAGGGAGATTGGGGCAGGGGGAAGTCTACTGCAAAGGCCCCCAATGGGTGCAGGCTGCCACGTGCAGAGAAGCTGCAGGCCACGGTGGCTGTAGTGCAGGGATGGGGGTGGGGAGGTGGATCCCGAGTGTTCTTGGACACAAACATGAATCTTTTCAACTGCCCCTTCCTTGATTGCACTTGCCAGTCCTTCATGGCTGAGTGGTTCAAGGTCATGGTTAAAAGGGGACTGGAAGAGATTATGCTGAGTGAAATTAGTCAAGCAGAGAGAGTCAATTATCATATGGATTCGCTTATTTGTAGAGCATAAGGAAAAACACGGAGAACATAGGGAGATGGAGAAGAGAAGGGAGTTGGGGGAAATTGGAGGGGGAGACAAACCATGAGAGACCATGGACTCTGAGGAACAAACTGAGGGTTTTAGAGGGGAGAGGGATGGAGGGATGGTTGAGTCTGTTGGTGGGTATTAAGGAGGGCATGGCTTGCATGGAGGACTGGCTGTTATATGTAAACAATGAATCTTGGAACACTACATCGAAAACTAATGATGTGTTGAACGGTGACTAACATAACACAATTTAAAAAAAAGAAATTGTCTGCCTAGGAGCACTCAGCCTTCTGTACTGGTCACTTAAATCGGGAAAGCCTTGTGCTGCACTGGAGATGACAGGCGGTCTTGTCATGCACTTAATGAAATTAATATAAAGAAACCTCAGTAAGTTGGAGTACAGAGGCCGGGAAGGGTACTCTAATACCCAGTCATCTGAGACTAATTGTGAATCCAACAAGAAGAGAGGAATCTTGCAAATCCAAACTACTTCAGACACTGCTTTACTATCTTAGCTGGAGGAAGAAAGATTTTCTTCCTCAATGAGAAGTTGCTCTACTTCCAAATCCCAGTTCCTCCAGTGGACTTTTTGTTTACAACTGCCCCCTCTCATTGATAAAAGGGTCTTCATCTTCTTTGTTCTCTAGGACCTGTCTATGGTTTTCCTGTAGCTTGCTTGTTATGGATTGTTATTCTCTGCTTCTCCCAAATAGATGCCTTTTCCTGGTAAAATAACTGACAGGGTTTGTTTTTGGTTTTTTTTAAGATTTTATTTATTTATTTGACACAAAGAGAGAGATCACAAGTAAGCAGAGAGGCAAGCAGGGAGGGGATGAAGAGAGAGAGAGAGGGGAAGCAGGCTCCCTGCTGAGCAGAGAGCCTGATGCGTGGCTCGATCCCAGGACCCTGAGACCATGACCTGAGCCAAAGAACTTAACCCACTGAGCCACCCAGGCACCCCAATAACTAACAGTTTTATTTTTTAGGTTCACAACTTCTTCACTTGGGAAGGGAAAGTCCTGGCACTTGTTAGTCTGTAGATCTCAGTTTCGTAAGGAATCCAGGTTCCCTTTGTAAAGCAGGGGCACGGTGCTGTACCATTCTTAAGAGCACAGACCATGGACTGAGGGACACTGGGATTCATTCTGGCTTCAGCTCCAAGCCAGCTGCCAGACCTGGAGTAAGGACATGCTCTCTAGGGGATCAGTGTCCTCAGGCATTAAGTGGAAATCATGGCCTCTGCCTCATAAGGTGGCTGTGGTGGTTGTGGTGAGGAGGATGGTAAGAAAACAAAGCCCACCCTGGCACATTTGAGGTGCTCTGGAAAGGTTCTGCTCGGGCTTGTTGCTGCCTATAGGAGACAGGCATGACCCAGTACCTCGGAGAGGCTATAGGCTCTGGGCCAAAGAGAAGTACAGAGTGGGCCATTCACTAGTGGTCAGTGATCTCATTTGGGGAGCACACAGAAAGCAGACTCCCCTGTGGGCCAAAGATTAGTGGAGGGACAGAATTTTAATCCTGTCTGACAGGGTAGCTCTTCCTGGAAATCCTCAGGGCTGAAGAACTGAGGGAGAGCCTGAGGCAGGTGAAATCTAGGCCCTCCCTCTCCTTGGATCTCCTATCAGGGAGGGAGAGTGAGCAGAGAATGCCCCAGATCGAGGGTCAGATGACAAATAAGGACCACAGACTGTGGGCCAGGGGTAGCTGGAGGCTGTGGAGTCTGGGGCAGTACTGGAGGAGTGGAAAGAACTTAGCTTCAAGCCAGAGTTGGCCCTGAGTGATTGCTCCAGGTCCACCCATGAGCATATATTGTTCATGACCTGGGGTTATGTACATAACCTCTTTGTGTTTCCACATCCCCTACTGCAAACTGAGGTTCCTGACAGCATCAACCTCACAGGCTGGTCCTGAGGATTAGAAATAATTCATTTGGTATTTGCTAGAAACTGTGTAAGTGGCACCTGTTTTCTAGGTTGGAAAGAACAGTGAACTAGACACTCTTTCATGGATCTTCCATGAGACACTAGACAAGTAGAACAACTGTCACGTAGCGGTATGTACTCTGCACAAAGTAAAAATTGGATGAAGAAATGCAAATGGGTGGACAGTAATTTTAATGGGGTTGTCAGGGAAGGCCTCCCTGAGGAGGAGACATCTAACATGAATCAGAGTAACGGGCCTTGGCAGTTAGTCCTTTGGGAGGGCTCTGGCCTCTACCAAACACCCTGTTCCCCAAGGTGGAAGGAAAAGGTACACTCATGGGCATCAGTAGGTCATTATGGGGCATGAGGCTCATGTCTGTGGCTTCCGGCCTGCTCCTGATCTCTTGTTTCTGAATTCCTGCTCTGCTCCAGCATCAGATAAGGATGCAGTCCAACAGAGACTGCCGAATGATCAAGGACCATTTCATGACATCCTTTCCCTGTAACAAATCCAAAAGACATTACATTTGCCAAGACTCTGGTAACTATTTTCTAGCGAAGGAGCCCAGGCATCTGTAAAGAGCTCTGTGTGGCTCTTTTCTCCTCTGTTGGTCAGATATTACTGTGGTCTTGCCCTTGAGCAAGGACCACACTACACTGCCAAATATTTATGCTGTTAACTGTTACCCCAAACTTCCCCTGACGGATCTGTGGCCAAGTACTAGCTTAGCAGTGCACAGTGGAAAGGTTAGATACTAATCAGAATTCTTGAAGATTATTCAATACTGGATCAGAATGACACTAATTCCAGGAGACCCAAAGCATCACTATGGTCCATCAGGCACAGAGAGGGACAATGGAAGTCAGGGCATTAATGGAATTTCACCTCAGTACAACCTCTCAGTGGTCTCAGGTTTTCCACTAACCCACCCAGTGACGATTGGTGGCACCATCAAGAATTTGGAAGATACATGGTGGTAATCCTGAACATGTCCTTTTTGTCTTACCTATTTGACATGTGCAGAACATATAGATCTTGGAGAATGACAATGAACTATAAACTTAGTTGGTTGTTGACTTCAATTACAATAGCTGTGCCACTTGTGGCTCCATTGTGTTAGCCATCAATACATTCTTGGCATCAGGTTTATCTATTTGGTTGAGCAAATGCTTTTTTTCTCTCTCTTTTAGAAAATATCACCAGAAACACCTTGCCTTCAGCTGGAAAAGGCACCATCACTTCCTACCTCATGCTTATATCAACTTTCTGAGCTAATGTCAGAAACTGTTCCTTAGGGACCTTGATCACCATTCTCTTGTAACAGACACCACATTGTTCCTTTCATTCATGACATCATGGTGATGGAGAAGTAGAAACTAATAGACACATTGGCAACACACTTGAAAGACAGAACATGGGAAATAATTCTTACATGAAATCAGAGGCATTGCAACATAGTGAAATGTTTACAGATTTAGTATTTTGGGGCAGGACAAGATTGTGCTTCTACAGTGAACAGCAAATAGACAAATCTCAACTTTCTTACCATTAAAAAAGAGACACAGCAAAGGGTAGGTCTATGAGGTGCTGGTGATAGCACATATGTTTATATTTTTGTGATACTAGAACCCCTGACAAGTGACCTGAAAACTGGCCAGCTTGGAGTGGGGCCCAGAAGAATAAAGTTCTCTGACCCTACACCTATGGCCTCATAGGGAGTTCTGTGTGACCACTTGACAGAAAAAGAAAAAGCATCATGCCTGATTTTCAGTTGGGACAATCCAATATGCAGGCATTTGTCCATATTAGTTTTCTTTTTTTTAATTTAATTTTATTTTTTCAGCATATTAATTTTCTTTTTCCCCATTATATACTTTCTCTTTTTTTGGTAGTTTTATTTTTTTCCAGTATTCCAAGATTCATTGTTTATGCACCACACCCTGTGCTCCAGGCAATACATCCCCTCCTTAATACCCAACACCAGGCTCACCCAATCCCCCACCCTCCTTCCCTCCAAAACCCTCAGTTTGTTTCTTAGAGTCCACAATCTCTCATGGTTCATCTCCCCCTCCAATTAGTAGTACATAATATGTTACCCCATATTTAGCAGTGTGAAATGACACAAATGTATGATCAAGGAGTTCCATAGGTCAGAACCTCAGGCAGGCTCAATTGGGTTCTCTGCTTAAGGTCTCACGCAGTTGAACTCAAGGTTTTGGCCGTGCTAGGTCATTAATTGGAGACTCAAGAGAGAGAAACCACTTCCAAGCCCTTCCAGGTAATTGGCACCTCTAGTTTCTTAAGGATGGAGGACTGTGGTCCCCTTTCCTCTGCTGTCTCTAGGATAAAGCTACTCTGAGCTCCTAGGACCACCTTCACACATCGCTAGGTCCACCCCTCCATTTTCCAAGCAGTAATGATTCATCATGATCATGGAGGCAAGGATGCATTTATGCATGGACCATAAACATGAACATCCACTCAGCAAGACTGATGGTGTGGCAGATACCGCTGACTGCTCCATCTGCCAGCGGGACAGACCAACAGTGAGGACATGATATGGCACCATACCCCCAGGTGGTCAGTCAGCTAACTACCAGTTGGCAAACTGATTATTGTGGTCAACATTCATTAGGGAAAGGGAGCTCTATGTACTCCAGTAGACATTGATTCTTGATATGGATCTTCCCTCCACCCATAGATATTTGAGGAAACCAGTATTCATGGATTTAGAAAATGTCTTATCCACTGTTATGGTATCCACACAGCATCACATATAAACAAGGAAATAGCTTCTCAAGGCACATGCTTATAGAATTCAGTAGGTTTATTAGCTACCTCATAATCCTGAAGTGAAGGCTTCAAAAAAGTCCTGGAATGATCTTTTAAAGCCACAGCTATGGTTCTAACATGACAGCAGTACCTTGAGGGGCTGGGGTAATATAACTTAGAGGAGGTCAATCCTCTACCACATTGGCCAGTATATGCAGATGTCTCTCCCATAGACACGATTCACACCTTTATTAATGAAGGGATGGCAGTGTGAGGGACTCCTCTCACTATTATTCTTATGTATCCAGTAGCCAAATTTTGTTTCTAGTCCCCACAACCTTAGGCTTTCCTGCACTGCATGTCTTTATCCAAAGGAGAAATGCTTTCCACAAGAGCCCTAACAATCACCCAATTGAAATGGAAATAGATTCTGCCAAGGGGTCAGGCTGGAGTGCTCCATTCCCTTAATCATCAGGCAAACTTGGGGGCCCTACACAGTGTGGGGAGATGAACCCTGACTGGTAAGGACACAGGACTACCATGAGACAAGACGCTGAGGAGGACTATGTCCACGATGTTTGGGTTTTTCTCAGCACTCTCATGTTGGTGATTAAAGTCAAAGGAAAATTATAGCAATTCAGTTCAGGCAGGACATCTAATGGCCGGGTTCATTGATAACTAAGCTGCAAGCCATATGACCAGCTGAAGGGCTGTCTCAGGCAAAAGGAAAAGAAATGGAGACTGTATAGGGTGCTGGCTGGCTCAGTCAGTGAAGCACATGACTCTTGAACTCAGGGTTGTGAATCAGGCCCCATGTTGTGTGTAGATGTTACATAAAATATAAAATTTTAAAAAAGAAGTGGCTAGTGTAGAAGACAAGGATAAATATGAGCTACAGGCCTGTGACCTGCTGAGGAGCTAGCTAGGATATACTATAGGCCAGTGACTTCAGGGCATTCCTCCACTTTAGGGGGAAAACAAACAGACAAATAACAAATTATCTTTTTAAACGCATTGTTAAAGCAAACTTTACTAACAGAAATTTATAACATTAAAGTTCCAAAGTTTTTCATAACCTCAAGTAGACAATTTTCTTAACTAACATGTACTGAAAGGCATCACCAATATCCAGTGCCATTCTAAGATTCAACTGGTTCATGTTACACATTGATAACTTGAAAACAGAATTATAAGTTTGGGGTGTAATTATCTTTCTTGAGAAGGCAGTCAAGTTCTAATTTTTCTGGTACCTTCTGCAGGTACCTTATTAAGTCTTGTCTTTTAAATCTGAAAATAAAGAGACAAGTCATTAACCAAAAGACACCCAAAGAACCATAGTGTGGAAGGCACTGTGGGGGAACAGAAAGGGAAGTTCACAATCTACAAGGGAATATAAAATAGACCATTTTGGTGAGGGACAATCCAGCAAACACAAAGAGTATCAGTATTTTGAGGTCATGTCCTACCTCAAAATCCAGTGTGAACAGAAGTCTTCTTGAACTTGGAAGAGTGAGGGAGACTTAGATAATATCAATCTAATAACAGCAGAGAAAACATGAAATCTGATTGAAGACTAGGGCTGAGAAAAGGCAAGCAAGGCCCAACCACACCCCTCGCCCAGCACCACAGTGGGCCCCACTGTGCTACAGATTTTCTCTCTATACCCACCTTGCTGTTTCCTTGATGGACAATAAAACAAAATTTGTCCCGCAGTTCTACAGATCCTTCCATTCCTTCAAGCAGTTTAAAGACCCTTTCATATTCTGGAGATATATAGGGGGGGAAAAGCCCTTCAATATCTCTAAAGTATGAAGAGGAGGTAGAACTCAATCTTGGTGTCTCAGCAATCATTCAAGAGCTAGAATGTTACAGAGTATGTGTGCTTTCCATGCATTCATTCAGACACCCAAACATATCCACCAACGGAACTCTAGTACACAATAACCGATTAAGAGATATAAAAGAATGACAAGAAAAAAACATTTACTGGGACATTTCAGTCAAAATAAAGAGAAACTGTCCTATAGTATGTGAAAACACAATTCTGGCGAAGGATTAGGTACAAGACCTCAGTTGAATCTAGTCTAAATCACAGAATGGGGAAGACTTCGTGTAGTTTCACTGCTAAAAATTCTTATTGTACTTACTTTGTCCAAATCGTCGAATTTCCTCCTTTAATTGAAGTTTCATTTCAGCACTAATTTCCACTGGTATTGGCAGTTGATCTGGCACATCTCCCAATACAGACATTGCTTTGACCACGGGCTCATCTGCAGAGCGATAGCTGGGAATGATTGCTCCCACGAGTACATGACTACCAGCTTTGTGAATAAGCCCACCCTTGCAGACACTGGTTAAGTCATGACACAAAGAATCTAATTGTACCACCTCCTGCCATACTTATAAGCTCTGGAGATCAGATTTAGACCAGAAGCCATCAGGTGGGGATCAACCACTTTCCCTCCCCTCCCCATGGATCCTGTGAACGACAGGTGCATCTGGAAACCTAATTGAATGTGGAGATACAATGACATGCATTTCAACGACCTCACAGACACATCCATGTGCTCCACAGTCTCTAAAATTTCCTTTTGTAGCAGAAGAATATACCAGCTAAATGTATCAGTCCTGAAAATTTGACCTCGGGAAAAATAATACAATAAAGAAGCCTCCTCTATTCTTGGCACAATGCATAAACACAGAGAAACACACTTGGACAGTATAACCAATTAACATTCACAGAGCCCTGGGACTCAGGATTCAATGTTCCCTTGATGCCCTCTACAAGGTGAAAAGCTGAACATGTCACTTGATGTCAGGATGCCTGATATTGGCACTCCATCACTAGAAATCCCAGTCAGTAAATGACCTTCTTCATCTGTCTTTTCTGTCTCAGGAGATAATTTCTTTTCTACACCAAGTCTGACACCTCTACTGCATATACTCATCCTCCTTTGTGCCAGACATGTGCCAAAAACTGGGAGATCAGAAGGGAGCCAGACAACCAGAACGGATAAAGACAATCCCTGCCCTTATGGATCTTACATCTTCATGGGGAAGGCAGAACTTATGTGTAAAATAGGCAAGAAGATTAACACAGTTTAATTTTCTGTTAAGAAGGAAGTCAGCAGTGATGTGACTGAGAGCAGGAAGGGAAGTCTTCCTGACCTCTCAGGAGGTGATCCCTAGGCAAAGCCAGGCACAGGAGACAGAGTTAGCCTGTACACATGCAGAGGAGGAGTTCCAGCTGCCGTGTGGGCCAGGCAAGGCCCCTAGGAGGGGACGAGTTAGGGCCATGGAGCAAAGGACAGAGACAAAGAGAACAAGGAGAAGACGGAAAGGACAGGTGATGGCAGGAAAGGATGGCAGGTCCAAATCATGCAAGGTGTGAGACCAGTGTCAGGAGCTCAGACTCTGTTCTGAGTGCTTGGGGAGTTGATGATGGGTTTCAGGATATGCATGTAATGATCTGATTTCTATATGAACATGTTCACTCTGGGTGCACAGGAACAAATGGGCTACACAGGGTCAAATGGGAAAGCAGCCGGAGCAGCCTGCTGAGTGATGAGGCAGTGTTGAATGCAGGAGAGTGTAACAGTGGGACTCAGGAACAATGACAGTGTCAAGAGGAGAGAAAGAAGATCAGAAAGGAGAACAAAGGCAAATTCAATAAGGAGAAGGAAACCAGTAGAGTCCAGAGTTTGGGAAGCCAGGAATGTCTCCATGAAGGACAGAGTGAACACGTGGTCCAGTATGACTAAGAAATTAATGGCAGTCACACTCAAACCCAGTGACCTTGATTGGAACTGATCCTGAGGCATGGAGGAGCCAGAGGCAGGGCTATTCTGGGTCGGGTCAGGGAGGGGAGGGGAGGACAGGCATCCTCACCATCTTCCAAGGACATAGCTGAGTCCCCGGGGTGGGATGCTCCCTCTCCTTCCTCTTCAACTTCCTGTTCCACTGGCAGTGCCATGCTCATCTGTCTCTTAGATGGAGGAGGACTCATAGGTTCTCCACGACGTTTCATTTGGTTTTCAGGCCCAATGGCAGACTCCTCTGCTTTATCACTCATCACTTCCTAAGAAGAATCAGGAAACATGTTCCATTAATGACAAAAATGTAACCATGCCCAAATTGCATTCTACATTTGTATATACAACACGCATCTGCATCATTTACATGAGTTTTCTCAGGGGCCGAGGCTTACCATGCCCACAAACACTCTGTATGGGAAAACAGAGGAAGTTAATATACCAGTGTATATTAACTTGTCCAAAGGCAAATATTGTACATGTGGAGTCAGACTTCTTTCAGAGGAGATATAGTCCAAGGCAGTGGAGGAGTAGGAGACCTTAGTTTCCTCAGGTCCCAGGAATGGAGCCAGTTAGCTATCAAATCATTCTGAACACCAGGAACTCAACCAGAGATCTAAGAAAATAATAGCTGCATCTCTACAAATAGAAAAGTGATGACTTTCTGCAAGGGAGGAGGTGTGGAGAAGTGAATCCCAAGCAATAATGAGAATATAAACCATGGGGTGGGGGGATTGGGAGGTTCCATCACCTGGGACTGGGAACTGATATAGCAGTGGAGCATAAAATCAGAACTCTTAGAAGTCTTCTCCAGTGGTGGAATGTCCTTCCCTGCCTGAAAGGTGCTCAGGTGGCAAAGTGAGGTGGAACCCTAGGTGGTACAGTGTGGTCTCAGGATTCCTTGGGTCCCAGGAAGACCAAGAGAGCTTGAGTGCAGAAGAGTTCCCAGGCATTAAAGCAAGGAATCAGGCTGCAATCAGCATGCCCAACAGTGGGCTCTCAGCTCACAGTTGCCATATCCTGCAAACCAGAGCACACAACAGGACCCTCCTCCATCCCCTTGGTAGGAATAGCGTGGGTGCACACTGAAAGATTCTGCAGGTTTTCGAGAGTCAAAACAGGGTCGTGTGCCTGAGATAGAAATGCTCGGTCACAGCCTGGGTGAGCATGGAGTGCAGACTGAGACGAGGAAGAAAGGTAGGTTTGACAGCTTTTCCCTGAGGGCCAAGAGGGGTGGGGGCCCGAGCTCTCAGCTCTGGGGCTGGAGATTGGGACTGCCATTATCATTCTCATCCTCTAAAGTGGTGCAGAAACCCTTC
The DNA here is from genome assembly GCA_004024625.1 of Mellivora capensis. Taxonomy (NCBI): domain Eukaryota; kingdom Metazoa; phylum Chordata; class Mammalia; order Carnivora; family Mustelidae; genus Mellivora; species Mellivora capensis. The sequence continues at coordinate 8,057 of PISX010027290.1, read as the reverse complement.
AGGACACAAAAGCCACAGAGAGCAAACCCAAGCAAATTACCTAACCTGGCCCCAACAAGGGAGGAGCAATTCCACCTGGGACAGACACCTGAGAATCAGTGCAACAGGTCCCTCCCTCAGCAAGAACATCAGCTAAGACCAAGTTTTCTGATCACAGAGAAATGCAAAACTCCAGGGTTAGGGGAAAATAGGATATAGAATTCATGGGTTTTTCCCCACAATTCTTTAGTCTTTCAATTTTTTTTTCTCTTTCCTTTCTCAACCAATTTCTTATTTTATCAACTCTTTTTTTAATCCCTTTTAATTTTGATGCTTACAGTTACATTCTACCCTTTCATTGTGTTTAATTTTATTTATGTATATATACAAGTTTTTCTTTCTTTAAAATTCTGGGAAGCAGTTTCTTCTAACAAACAGACCAAAATATACCCAGAATCTACTGTATGGTTCATTCTTTTCACCTGTCGATTCAAATCCTGTCTTTTATTCCCTTTTCTTCCTCTTCTTTTTTGTTAAAGTTCTCTTTAGTTTTCATCTTCACAGTTACATTCTATGTATTTCAATGTATTTAATTTCACTGTTAAATATGTTTAAGGCTTTCTTCCTTTACAATTTTGAGATGTAGCTTCTTCTAAAAAAAAAAAAAAAACAAGAAAAAGCACTCAGGGACATAGTGTATTGTTCTGTCCTATTCACCTGTCAGTTCATATTCTCTCTTTTTTGTCTTTTCATCTTCATTTGTATAGTTACATTCTATCCTTTCATTATATTTACCTTCATTTTTGTACATACATAAGTTTTCTTTTCTTTTTTAAAAAATATTTAATTTATTTATTTGACAGAGAGAGATCACAAGCAGGCAGAGAGGCAGGCAGACAGAGAGAGAGGAGGAGGAAGCAGGCTCCCCGCTGAGCAGAGAGCCCGATGTGGGGCTCAATCCCAGGACCCTGAAATCATGACCTGAGCCAAAGGCAGAGGCTTAACCCACTGAGCCGCCCAGGTGCTCCTAAGTTTTCTTTTCTTTACAATTTTGGTACTTAGTCTTCTAACAAAAAGACCAAAGTACACACAGGATCCAGTGTACTGCTCTGTTCTATTCACCTGTCTGATTATATTCTCTCTCTCTTTTTAAATTTTTGTTTTTAGGTTCTGGTCTCTTCTGATGTATTTAGTGTATGTCTCTGGGGTCTTTGTTGCTATCTTAGTATTTTGTTCTCTGTTCATTTCTTTCTGGACAGAATGACAAGATGGAAAAACTCACCTCATAAAGAGAGTAAGAGGCCATACTGACTGCCAGGGACCTAATCAATATGGACATAAGTAAGAACTAGAGTTCAGAATATTGATTGTAAAGATACTAGCTGGGCTTGAAAAAAGCATATAAGGCACTAGAAAATCCCTTTCTGGAGAAATAAAAGATTTTAACTATGTCAAAATCAAAAAGACTATGAATGAGATGCAATAAAAAATGGACACTATAACTGCTAGGATAAATGAGGCAGAAGAGAGAATTAGTGATATAGAAGATAAAATGATGGAGAATAATGAAGCTGAGAAAAAGAAAGATTAAAAAACTACTGGATCACAAGGGGAGAATTCAAGAGATAAGTGATACCATAAAATGAAGCAATATTAGAATAACTGGGATCCCAGAAGAACATGAAAGAGGAGATTGCGGGGAAGACAGTATATTGGAGCCAATTATAGTGGAGAACTTCCTTAATCTGGGGAAGGAAACAGGCATTCAAGTCCAGGAGGCACAGAAAATCCCCCTCAAAATCAATAAAAATAAGCAAACACCCCAGCATATAATAGTGAAACTTGCAAATCTCAGAGACACAGAGAAAATCTTGAAAGCAGTTAGGACAAGAGTTCCATAACCTAGAAGGGTAGAAACATTTGAATGGCAGCAGACCTATCCACAGATACCTGGCAGACCAGAAAGGACTGGCATGATATATTCAGGGTGCTAAATGAGAAAAATATGCATCCAAGAATATTTTATCCAGCTAGAATGTCATTCAAAATAGGAGAGATAAAAATCTTGCAGGATGAACAGAAACAATTTGTGATCACTAAACCAGCTCTGCAAGAAACATTAAAAGAGATCCTTTCAGTGAAGAGAGAGCCCAAAAGAAACATACACCAAAAAGGAACAGAGACAATATAGAGGAACAGTGACTTTGCAGGTAATACAATGGCACTAGATTCATATCTTTCTATATGAAATGAGAAAATGAGAAAACTTATTCTGAATGGAAATGGGCTAAATGCCCCAATCAAAAGACACAGGGTATCAGACTGGGTAAAAAAGCAAGACCCATCGATATGCTGTCTGCAAGAGACTCATTGTAGACCCCAAGACACCACTGGATTGAAAGTGAGAGGGCAGAAAACCATCAGGCTAATGGAAACCACAAGAAAGCTGGGATGGCAATCTTTCTACCAGACAAATTAGATTTTAAACTGAAGACTGTAATAAGACATGAGGGAGGACACTATATCATAACAAAAATGTCGGTCCAACCAAAAAATATCTAACAATTGTAAATATGTATGCCCCTAACATGGGACAAGCCAATTATAGGGCAATTAATAGCAAAATCAAAGAAACACATCAATAATAATACAATAATAGTACATGAATCTAAGGCAATGGAAAGATCATCTAAGCAGAAGATCAACAAGGAAATAAGGACTTTCAATAACAAACTGGACCAGGTAGACTTCAGATATATACAGAGCATTTCATCCTAAAGCATCAGTAATAAACATTCTTCTAAAGTGCACATGGAACATTCTCTAGAATAAATTACATACAGGTTCCCAAATCAGGTCTCCACTGTTACCAAAAGACTGGGATCATTCCCTGCATATTTTCAGAACACAATGCTTTGAAACTGGAACTCAAACACAAGAAATTTAGAAAGAACTCAAATACATGGAGGTTAAAGAGCATCCTACTTAAGAATGAATGGATCAGGAGGGCACGTATTGCATGGAGCACTGGGTGTGGTGCAAAAACAATGAACAGTTATGCTGAAAAGAAATTAAAAAAAAGACATTATTCACAATAACAAAAAAGAATGAATGGATCAATCCATGAGAGACTGTGGAATCTGAGAAACAAACGGAGGGTTTTGGAGGGGAGGAGGTGAGGGTTAGGTGAGCCTGGTGGTGGGTACTAAGGAGGGCACGAATTGCGTGGAGCACTGGATGTGGTGCATAAACAATGCATCTTGGAACACTGAAAAAATAAAATAAAATAATTAATTAATTAATTTACAAATTAATTATAATACAATTATATATAATAGAAATTATAATTATGTGATATATAATTATAATTATAATTATGTAAATATAAATATTATTTTTATATTATATAAATTAATTATGATATAATTAATTATAATACAACAATTTAATTATAATAAATTAATAAATAAAAAAGAAAATTAAAGAATTTTAAAAATAGATAGAAACAGATGAAAATGCAAATACAACTATTCAAAACCTTTGTGATGCACCAAAAGAGGTCCTAAAAGGGAATTGTTTGGCAATACAGCTTTTCTCAAGTAACAAGTAACAAGAAAGGTCTCAAATATACAACCTAGCCTTACACTTAAAGGAGCTGGAGAAGGAACAGTAAGGAATGCCTAAACCCAGCAGGGGAAGAGAAATAATAAAGTTTAGAGTGGAAATCAATGAAATAGAAACCGAAAGAACAGTAGAACCGATCAACAAAGCTAGGAGCTTGTCCTTTGAAAGAATTCATAAGATTGAAAAAGCCCTGGCAAGATTTATCAAAAAGAAAAGAGAAGGGACCCAAATAAATAAAATCATGAATGAAAGATGAGAGATCACAAGCAACACCAAAGAAATACAAATGATTCTAAGAACATACTATGAGTAACTGTATGGCAACCAATTAGGCAATCTGGAAGAAATGGATGCATTTCTCTTTTTTTTAAGATTTTATTTATTTGACACAGAGAGAGAGATCATAAGTAGGCAGAGAGGTAGGCAGACAGAGAGGGGGAAGCATGACCTGAGCCGAAGGCAGAGGCTTAACCCACTGAGCCATCCAGATGCACCGAAATGGATGCATTTCCAGAGACCTATAAACTACCAAAACTGAAACAGGAGGAAATGGAAAACCTGAACAGACCCATCATCAGCAAGGAACTTGAAACAGTAATCAAAAATCACCCAAAAAACAAGAGTCCAGGGCCAGTTGGCTTTCCAGGGAAATTCTACCGAAGATTCAAAGAATTAATACCTATTGTTCTGAAGTTATTTCAAAATACAGAAATGGAAGGAAAACTTCCAAACTCTTTCTATGGGCTACCATTACCAAAAACAGACAAAATCCCACCAAAAAGAATTACAGACCAATATCCCTGATGAACATAGATGCAAAAAAAGTCTCATCAAGCTACTAGCCAATAGGATCCAACAGTACATTAAAAGGACTATTCACCATGACCAAGTGGGATTTATTCCTGGGCTGCAAGGATGGCTCAACATCCAGAAATCAGTCAATGTGATATTCTACATTAATAAAAGAAGGGACAAGAACCATATGAGCCTCTCAATAGATGCAGAAAAAGCACTGGACAAATACAACATCCTTTCTTGATTAAAACTCTTCACACTGCAAGCATAGAGGGAACATACCTCAATAACACAAAAACTATATTTGAAAAGCCCATTATGAATAACATTCTCAATGGGGAAAAACTGAGACCTTTATGCCTAAGGTTCTGGACATGGCAAGGATGTGCGTTCTCACCCCTGTGGTTCAAAATAGTACTAGAAGTCTAGCCTCAGCTTTCAGACAACAAAAAGAAATAAACTGCATCTGAATAGGCAAAGAAGATATCAAACTCTTACTCTTCACAGGTGACATGATATTCTGTGTGGAAAACCCAAAAGACTCCACCCCAAAATTGCTAGAACTCATACAAGAATTCAGCAAAGTGGAAGGATATAAATCAATGCACAGAAATCAGCTGTATTCCTATACACTAACAATGAGACATGAGAAAGAGAAAAGAAGGAGTTGATCCCATTTATAATTGCCCCCCAAATCATGAGATACCTAGGAATATACCTAACCAAAGAGATAAAGAATCTCTATGCAGAAAACTATAGAATACTCATGAAAGAAACTGAGGAAGACACAAAGAAATGGATAAAACATCCTATGCTCATGGATTGGAAGAATAAATATGTTAAAATGTCTATGTTACGTGGGCAATCTATACATTCAATGCAATCTCTATCAAAATATCATCAACTTTTTTCACAGAGCTGGAACCAATAATCCTAAAATCTATATGGAATCGGAAAAGACCCCAAATAGCCAAAAGAATGTTGAAAAGAAAAGCTAGTAACCTCACAATTGCAGACATCAAGCTCTATTACAAGGCTGTAATCATCAAGACAGTATGATACTGGCTCAAAAACAGATACATAGGTCAATGGAACGGAATAGAGAACCCAGAAATGGGCCCTCAATTCTATGGCCAACTAATCTTCGACAAAGCAGGAAAGAATGTCCAATGGAAAAGAGACAGCCTCCTCAACAAATTGTGTTGGGAAAATTAGACAGCTACATGCAGAAGAATGAGAATGCACCATTTCCTTACATCATAAACAAAAATAGTCTCGGGCACCTGGGTGGCTCAGTGGGTTAGGGCCTCTGCCTTCGGCGCAGGTCATGGTCCCAGGGTCCTGGGATCGAGCCCCGCGTCGGGCTCCCTGCTCAGCGGGGAGCCTGCTTCCCCTCCTCTCTCTCTGCCTCCTCTCTTCCTACTTGTGGTCTCTGTCAAGTAAATAAATGGAAAAATCTTTAAAAAAATAGTCTCAAAATGGATGAAACACCTAAATGTCTTTAGGATTTAGGTGGACAGGAATCCACCAAAATCCTACAGGAAAACACAGACAGTAACAACTTAGATTTGGACCATTTGACAACATCTGACAAGGACATGAGAAGAAAAGAGCATTACAGGTCTAGATTTCTTTCCTAAAAATAGATACAAAAATTCTAAACAGAAGATTAACAAACAAAAAACACAAATAGACAAATAAGAGAGACTTCATGTCATGATGTTGTATATTCCATGAAGACAACATTGGGTTCAAATTTGAAAATCTGTCTATGTGTAGCATATTTAGAAAAAAACAAGGAAAAATTCCATTATTAATTTTGTACAAGGGTACAAGTTCAAGAACTATTCATGATTGAAAATCATCAGCAGGTTGGGGGCGCCTGGATGCCTCCCTCATTTAAGAGTCTGCCTTCAGCTCAGGTCAGGATACCAGCATCCTAGGATGGATCCCCAGATCAGGCTTCTTGCTCAATGGGGAGTCTGCTTCGCCCTCCTCCACTGCCACACACCCTACTCATGTTCTCTCTCTCTCTCTCTCTCTCTCCCCCATCACAAATAAATAAATAAAATGGTGAAAAAAAATATTAACAGGTTAAAATAAAAGTCAGTTTCTTTGACCTAGTAGAGAGTATTCACCCCAAAATATCCTATAGCAAATATTATACTTAATGGTGATATCCCAAACACTTTCTACCTACATTGGCAACTAAGAGAAGGATGTCCACTATCTATTCAAGAATATATGGAATTCATCAGATGTGTCGCAGTGCCAGGAAAATATATTAAGTATAAATATTGGAAGAGAGACTCCCGGGTGGCTCAGTTGGTTGAGTGGCTGCCTTTGGCTAGGGTCATGATCCCAGCATCCTGGGACCGAGTCCCACATCGGGCTCCTTGCTCGGCAGGGAGCCTGCTTCTCTCGCTCTGCCTCCATCTGCCAGTGCTCGCTCTCGCTCTCTCTCTCTCTCTCTCTCTCTGACAAATAAATAAAATCTTTTAAAAATAAATAAATAAATATTGGAAGGGAGGAAGCCAAAATGTCACTCACAGATGGCATTTTTTTGTACATAAAATATCCTAAAGGATATACAACAATAAAGTTAATAAGGGAAAAATAACCAAGTAACTGGATATAGGACCAAGAACCAAAAAACACATCTATTTCTGTGGAATAACGAAAATATTTAGAAAAAGAAATTCAAAATACCATTGAAAAGAAGGTTAAGAACATCAAAACCCAGGGTGTAAACCTAACGAAATGTGTGTGGGAGCACTCCACGTAAAACAGAATACCTCACCAAGAGATGATAAAGGCCTCAGTAATGGGGAGTTAGAAATTTTCCATGGATTGCAAGACTCATTATTAAGTCACCATTGTCATCTCGGCCCAGAATAATTATTGCATCATACTTAAAATGTAAATGATTTTTTTAATTTAAAATTTAAAATCCCACCCTGTTAATATTGGGAATAATTCATGACCTGATAATAAAGAGTGTATGGATATCAAAGGGCCTAGAATATATGAGACGCTATTTAGGCAAAAGCACCAGGTTGGAAGATACACATGGCCAGACAGCAGACGTAGGAGCTATGACAACGCTGTGGGATTGGAGCAATGGTGGGCGGATACACCAGTGCGACAGGATAGGGAGTCTAGACATAACTCGGGACAGCAGGTGCTAGATTGCTGACACTGGGGCCGGCAAACCTTTGTGATCCATTCAGTAAGTCCTCCTGCTCCCTGTGGGGAACTGCACCTCTGCTCTGATTTCCTTCCTGTCCATACAACATGAATCTCCCATGAATAGGAGAGCTAGAAGAAACTTAGGATATTACCTTCTTGGTTTTAAAAGGTAAAGCTTTGAAAAGAATAAAAGCACTGACCATGAAGAATAGATTGATTAAGTAGACTAAATTAAGCTGAGACTTTCTGTTCATCAAAAAGGCACTATTAAGGGAGTGACATGGGGAGCCTGGGTGTCTCAGTTGGATCAGCATCTGACTCTTGATTTTGGTTCAAGTCATGATCACAGGTTTGTGAAATCAAGTCCCATCTTGATCTCATACGTGGTGTGAAGACTGCCTGTGATTCTCTCTCCCTCTCCCCCTACCCTCCCCACTCACCACTCTTAAAAGGAGAGAGAGAGAGAGAGA
>PISX010027289.1:0-23263 GCA_004024625.1 Mellivora capensis | reverse complement strand
CCCCCCACATAAGAGCTTTTTGGGATGTGCTTTTTATCCTATAGCAACAACAGTTTCATGCAGACTGCATGGGCTAGAGTATCAATGTATCCCATTTCAGTGTTTCCTAAGTCCATCCTTCTCTCCCAGAGTGTGTCAGGAACAATTACCTAGTGTCCAAGGATGTTTTGGGGACAGTTGCATATAACTCATGACTTCATCCATCAGCAGCCATTCCCATACATTTCAGCTGTCCTCCAGAGACCTCACAGATGTCCTGTTTTCAGCCCTATTCCTTCTTGGCAAGAAAGGTAGCTTCGTCAGTTGATTAGGAAGGTGTACTCTTTTATAATATGCTAAAGAGTTTTGACTCTATGTTAAAAATTATTTTGTTCCAAAATTTTCCGTGTAACAATATTTATTTTGGGTTGTGTGACATGGATTATCTAGGACTAGAATTGAATTGGGGCCACACACTATTTAACATCTTAGGAAAATTTTTAGTATGTTTTTTTAACACCTCTCATGATGCTTTCTGGCTTGGACCTTGTGTGAGTGATGATGTTTTTCTTCCTGATTATATATATATATATATATATATATATACACACACACACATACATACATATATATGTATATATATACTCATATATGGTATATATTATAATAAATTATATATACATATGCATATCAATAATTAGCAAAGATATGCAAACATGTATGCATGTATATACACACATATATGTACTCTCTATGCATCCACCCACACACACACAAACAGAAACACACACACAGAGATGCATTTTAGTTTTTACATAGACATCCAAATTTGGATGGCAGGGCCAGCACTGTCTGACCTCAGATCCTGGAAATAGAGTGTAAATGTGGTAGAAAAACAGGATACCCAACCACTTGTGTTGGATACCAGGAGGAAAGAGGTAAAATGATGTCCCTCATTTTCTTTCATTTGCCCAAAAGGACCTCCTTGGCCTGTGATTGAAGAGGCTAAAGGTGAGAAGATTCAAGTCCAGGAATGCCTTGAGAATTCAATTGCTGAGGTCTCACTTTTAGGCTTCAGACCCTTCTTCCCCAGTTTTGTAGTATTCTCTTCCCTGAGGGTCTTCCTGGTGGGTATTCTTCATACAAACCAGGTGATTCTGTAAGATAGTCCATCTATCTGTGCCTGGCCTAAGGTGTGGAGAAGGACTACATGGGTGTGAATGGAGAAGCATGGTGAGGAAGTGAGTCAGAGCCAAGTGCTCATGTAGCTCCTGGGGTGCAGGGAGCGGAGAGTCACACTGTAGTGAGGACCCTGCTTGCCTTAGTATATGAGATCCCGTCACGTTTTTTTCCTTTGTGTCCTGACCCAGAACCCTGCCCTCTCAGAGCCAGCCCAGACAGGCCACCTCTGACCTCATCCTTGGTCACCATCTGCTTCAACACTACACAGAACACTGAGAAGATACCCTAACTTTTGCAGATGGAACTTTGTTACTTCAGTGTCCAATGAAGGAGAAGTAGGCCTTCTCCTTGATGTTGAGATGAGGGCATTGATTTTCTCTAGATCATGAGTAACATCCAGACTGCTATACACAGGGTTTATTTTATAGTGCTTATGTTGCTGGATAAATTAGAGTTACCTGACTTTGATGTTAGCTTACTGAAGATACCTGATGTCACTACTAGTCTCCTTTCTAAACCAAGTTCAAGGTCTATGTTTCCCAGGTTTTGCTTCTGGTTTACACCTGATAAAAAGTCTACCTCAGTTATCCTGACAGTGAGACAAATGTTGTTGCATTATGACAGTTTCATATTGCATTCCATAACCCTAAAGCACAGGTCCTGTCATTTAATGTCTGCATTTGTCACAAGACTAAAATACTTCCCAAATGTGTCTACTGTTCATGCTTCCCAGTCTGGGTTTTCTTATTCCGTTTAGAGTTAGTCTTGAAATTCATTATTTCTTGTTTCTCTTTGATATGATTCATGATAATAATCATGATTCATTTTCTTTTATATTATTCCAGTTTTATAACTGTTCTCAGTATGAGGATTGATGTGAACCCACAGATTATACAAAGGACTTCCATCTTCTTAGAATTTATTTCTATACTTCTATACCAAGGGCATACCAGGACAAGGTATTTCGCCGGTATTTAGACTTAATCATGTTTATTTGCTAAATGGTCCATGGATTGACACAAAAAAGCAACATAATTTTTCCTGTAATATGGCAAAGAGGGTTGAATTCCTAGGCTATCTCTAAAATACTGAGATGCATTTCAGCATCACTCCAGGAAAAGACTCAGAGGAAAACCAAAGAGAGAAAGACTATGAAACATAAAATTAAACCTTCCTGTCCTCATCTTAGTTGATCAGATCTGTTAGCAACCCCATTTCCAAATTCATTCTCATCCTCAAATAGGGGATTTTTTTAGCTTTTTATCACATGAATTGGTGGAGGCACAGTTCAACCCATAACAATTAATATCACCAGTTTATTCTAATTTTCTACATTGTTAACCTAATGTCCTGTTTCTAAGTTCAATATCAAGAATCTTTGTGACATTAGGTCATGATGTCTTCTTAACCTTCCCTTACTGTGACATTTCTCAAACTCTCCTTATTTTTGATGACTTTGTCCACACTTACTGGGGACTATGCCTGACATCCTTCAGAGCCAAGAGGTTACACTTGTTACTTAATATGTCTGTAAGGGACTGTGTCTCTTCTCCTTTCATTTATTCAACCAGTTAACAATATGGACTATGGACAGGTATTTTTTTTTATTTCTTCATTTTATCATTTTTTATTACGTTATGTTAGTCACCATACAGCACATCATTCGTTTTTGATGTAGTGTTCTATGGTTCCTTATTTGCATATAACAGTGCTCATTACAACATGCGCCCTCCTTAATATCCACCACTAGGCTAACTCATAACCCCATCCCCACCCCCTCTGAAAACCTCAGATTGTTTCCTGGAGTCCATAGTCTCTCATGGTTCATCTTCCTCTCTTATTCCCCCACCTCAGTTTTCCGTTCCTTCCCCTAATATCCTCCATGCTGTTCTTTATGTTCCACATAACAATGAAAGCATATAATTGTTTTTCTCTGCTTGACTTATTTCACTTAGCATAATCCCCTCCAGTTACATCCATGTTGATGCAAATGATGAGTGTTCATCATTTCTGATGGCTAATTCTCCAATGTATATATGAGCCGTATCTTCTCTATCCATTCATCTGTTGAAGGGCATCTCAGCTCCTTCCAAAATTCATCTATTGTGGACATAGCTGCTATTAACATTGGGGTGCATGTGCTCCTTCTTTTCACTATATCTGTATCTTTGGGTTAAATACCCAGTGGTGTAATTACTGGGTATTTTAAACTATTTTTAACTATTCATAATATTTTGAGGAACCGCCATATTGTTTTTCTTTTTTTTCTTTTTTATTTTTTAAATTTTTATTTCTTTTCAGCGTTAACTGAATTCATTGCTTTTGTACCACACCCAGTGCTCCATGCAATGCGTGCCCTCCATAATACCCACCACCTGGCTCCCCCAGCCCCCCACCCCCCGCCCCTTCAAAACCCTCAGGTTGTTATTCAGAGTCCATAGTCTCTCATGGTTCATGTCCCCCTCAAATTTGCCTCAACTGCCTTCTCCTCTCCATCTCCCCATGTCTTCCGTGTTATTTGTTATGCTTCGCAAATAAGTGAAACCATATGATAATTGACTCTCTCTGCTTGACTTATTTCACTCAGCATAATCTCTTCCAGTCCCATATGGACAGGTATTTTAAGCCTTGAGTTATAGCCCAATTTTATTACATTTATTTGGTTGCTCAAATATTTCCAGTTTTGCCCAATAGGAACATTTTAAGTTGATTCATGAGCTCCTTGGCAACCCTGTCACTGTGTGTGTGTGTGTGTGTGTGTGTGTGTGTGTGTGTGTGTGCACGCTGATGCACTACTGTTTGTTTTTAAAGATTTTTCAACTTTGGACATTACAAGGTTCTCCATGATCATCCTATGTGATTCTTGAACTGGTCAAGCATTTCTCCAAAGAAGCTTGCATCTCTTTCCAAGTGAATGGAATTAGAAAGCAAAGTCTGGAAAAATGCATCTCATGGCTATTGGGCACCATTGTTTCCAATCCTGCTCAGCTAACAAAGGACATATATTTGAGTAAACTAATATAGGAATATGCACATATTGTTAAGTGTTCCACATGCAATTATTTGTTTTCATCAAACTAAACACTATTTCAAGCTGCCATCTCCAACTTTAATACACGCCACACACTTCTCTCAATCCTCACGCCTTGGTTGTATCTGTGATTTTCCATTCCTAACGTGAGAAACCTGGATTGATTACAGCCCATATATTTACTTGATTGTTCACTTCCTATGCACAGTGCAGTCCCATCAAAGTTATTCACCTGTACCCCAATGGACACAGCTTTATCAGAGTATAGAGCTCCTGTGTAGTCTTTCATGACTTCACACTTACAGGCTCTGCTCATTTTAAAAGTCACTGAGCTCAGCAGCTTTCTCCCAAGTCCTGCACTGAGCTGGGCTCACAGGTGTGTACTGCAGGTACATGGGTTTGTCACAATTTTCATTTCATCCTGGGATGCCAAACTTCCTACATGATTTTTTATATGCACACTTTATGTTCCGATGTTCTATGTTCTGACAGCACCATAGTGTCATTTTAGTGCCATTACAGCATCATATAGAATCATTCTGTTCCTCAAAAGCATTTTCCATTGTCCACATGATCAGTGTTTTTTCTCTTTATCCCCTGAGAATCCAGAGATGTTCACACTCTCTCATGAATTTTGCCTCTTTCAATATGTGATATAGCTCTAACCATACTGTGTATTATATCCCATTTTAAAAATGTGCTGCCTATTCGGTGGCATCTCAGTTTCATTCCTGGTTTGAGTGGTTATATATAAACCTGATTAAACATCCAGCAGAAGATTTCTGATTGTTTTAATATTTTTTAGTGATTATAAAAGAAGCAGGAATAAACATTCAAACGCAGGTATTTTCTATGGACAAAAGTGTTCTGATTTTTTATTTTTTAATTAATTATTTATTTATTCTTTTTTTTCATTTTATTTTATTTTATTTTATTTTACTTCTTTTCAGTGTTCTGGAATTCATTGTTTATGGAAAAAGCATTTTAATATACACAAATATCACTTATAGCCACAGATGCAAAATCCTTAATATCATTTTAGCGACTAGACTACAACAAGAAATATAAAGGATAATATTTAATGATAAAGTGGAGTTATTCCAGGAAAGCAAGGTTGGTTTAACCTTAGAAAATCAAAGTAATTCCATATTAACTGATGAGATAGAAAACTCTAGGAGCTACTCCATGATGCATTTGACAAAATGCAACTTATATTTCTGATCAATATTCTTAAAAGAAACAAAAATTAAAAATAGAATTAATTTGCTAACCCTTGTAAAGGATAGTCTGAAAACTTTTCCCCTAAGACCAGGAAGAAGCACGGCATGTACAAGTCAACATTAAAATGGAGGTTTTAGCCACTACAATAAGGACAGAAAAAAACTATATTAAATCCAAATTGAAAATAAACTGCCAAATTGCTTTTCAAAGTGATTTTGCCATTTTACAGTTCACCAGCTGTGTATTAAAGTTCCAGTTCGTCAATGGTCTTACTAAAGTTCCATCATTCTAATAGATGTGTAGTGGTAGTCTCATTATAGTCTTATATTTCTCTTCTAACATGACAATAAACATCTGTTCGTGTACTATTAGCTATTCGTACATCTTTGGTAAGGTGTCTTTTCAAAATTTTCTCCATTTAAAAAATTTTGTGTTATTTTCTATTGCTCAGTTTTTTTTTATTTCTTTTCAGCATAACAGAATTCATAGTTTTGCACCACACCCAGTGCTCCATGCAATGCGTGCCCTCCATAATACCCACCACCTGGATCCCCCAACCTCCAACCCCCCACCCCTTCAAAACCCTCAGGTTGTTTTTCAGAGTCCATAGTCTCTCATGGTTCATCTCCCCCTCCAATTTCTCTCAACTCCCTTCTCCTCTCCATCTCCCCATGCCCTCTGTGTCATTTGTTATGCTCCACAAATAACTGAAACCATATGATAATTGACTCTGTCTGCTTGACTTATTTCACTCAGCATAATCTCTTCCAGTCCCGTCCATGTTGCTACAAAAGTTGGGTATTCATCCTTTCTGATGGAGGCATAATTCTCCATAGTGTATTTGGACCACATCTTCCTTATCCATTCGTCTGTTGAAGGGCATCTTGGTTCCTTCCACAGTTTGGTGACTGTGGCCATTGCTGATATAAACATTGGGGTACAGATAGCCCTTCTTTTCACCACATCTGTATCTTTGGGGTAAATACCCAGTAGTGCAATTGCAGGGTCAAAGGGAAGCTCTATTTTTAACTTCTTGAGGAATCTCCACACTGTTCTCCAGAGTGACTGCACCAACTTGCATTCCTTATTTATTTATTCTTGTTCAGTCAGCCAACAGATAGTATATCATTAGTTTTTCATGTAGTGTTCAATGATTCATTTGTTGTCTATAAACACCCAGTGCTCATAACGTCACACGCCCTCCTTAATACACATCACTCACTTACCCCATCGACACACCCTCTCCCTTCTGTAAACCTCAGTTAGTATCCCAGAGTCCAGAATCTCCCACGGTTTTTCTCCCTCTCTCATTTCTTGTTCAGTTTACCCTCCCTTGCCCTGTGGTCCTTTGCCCTATTCCTTGTCTTCCACATATGAGTGAAACTATATGATAATTGCCTTTCTCTGTTTGATTTATTTCACTTAGTGCAATCTCTTCCAGTTCCATCCACGCCCGTGCAAATGGTGGGTATTCATCCTTTCGGATGGCTGAGTAATATTGCATTTTATATATGTACCACATTTTCTTTATCCATTCATCTGTTGAAGGGCATCTTGGCTGCTTCCACATTCTGGTTATTATGGACATTGCTGCTATACACAACGGGGTGCACGTGCCCCTTCTTTTCACTACATCTGTATCTTTGGGACAAATACCTAGTAGTACAATTGCTATATTGTAGGATATCTCTATTTTTAATGTCTTGAGGAAGCTTCATACTGTTTCCCAGGGTTTTTCTTCCAATTTGCATTCCCACCAACACTGTTATAAAGTTCATTATTCTCCACACCTTTGCCAGTACTTGTTGTTTCCAGCCTTATTAATTATTGCCATTCTAACTGGTATTAAGTGATAGCTCATTGTGGTTTTGATTTGTATGTCACTGATGTCTAGTGATATTGAACACTTTAAAATTTGTCTGTTAGCAATTTGTATGTCTTCTTTAGAGAAGTGTCTGTTCATGTCTTCTGCCCATTTCTTGACTGAATTATTTGTTCTCTGGGTGTTGAGTTTGAGGAATTCTTTATAGACCTTGGATATCAGCCCTTTATCTACAACCTCATTTTCAAGTATCTTCTCCAATTCTGTAGGTTTCCTTTTAGTTTTGCTGACTGTTTCCTTTTTGTGTGCAGAAGCTTTTATCTTGATGAAGTTCCAAAAGTTTATTTTTGTTTTTGTTTCTCTTGCCTTTAAATACATCCCTTGAAAAGTGGCTGTGACAGATGTCGAACAAGTTACTGCCTATGTTCTCTTCTAAGATGTTGATGGATTCCTGTCTCACATTTAGGTCTTTCATCCATTTTGAGTTTATCTTTGTGTATGCTGTAAGAGATTGGTCCATTTTCATTCTTCTTTTTTTTTCTTTAGCAATCTTTGTGGATTTTTAATTTCATTTCTTTTCAGCGTAACAGAATCCATAGTTTTACAACACACCCAGTGCTCCATGCAATGCGTGCCCTCCCTAATACCCACCCCCTGGCTCCCCCAACCTCCCACACAGCACCCCTTCAAAACCCTCGGGTTGTTTTTCAGAGTCCATAGTCTCTCATGGTTCATCTCCCACCCAATTTCCCTCAACTCCCTTCTCCTCTCCATCTCCCCATATCCTCCATGTTATTTGTTATGCTCTGCAAATAAGTGAAACCATATGATAATTGACTCTCTCTGCTTGACTTATTTCACTCAGCATAATCTCTTCCAGTCCCGTCCATGTAGCTACAAAAGTTGGGTATTCATCCTTTCTGATGTAGGCATAATTCTCCATAGTGTATATGGACCACATCTTCCTTATCCATTCGTCAGGATCTATAAAGAACTTCTCAATCTCAACACACGCAAAACAGATAAACATATCAAAAAAATGGACAGAAGATATGAACAGACACTTCTCCAATGAAGACATACAATTGGCTATCAGACACATGAAAAAAATGCTCATCATCACTAGCCATCAGGGAGATTCAAATTAAAACCACATTGAGATACCACCTCACACCAGTTAGAATGGCCAAAAGTAGCAAGAGAGGAAACAACGTGTGTTGGATTGGATGTGGAGAAAGGGGAACCCTCTTACACTGTTGGTGGGAATGAAAGTTGGTGCAGCCACTCTGGAGAACAGTGTGCAGATTCCACAAGTAATTAAAAATAGAGCTTCCCTATGACCCTGCAATTGCACTTCTGTGTATTTACCCCAAAGATACAGATGTGGTGAAAAGAAGGGCTATCTGTACCCCAATGTTTATAGCAGCAATGGCCACAGTCGCCAAACTGTGGAAAGAACCAAGATGCCCTTCCACGGACAAATGGATAAGGAAAATGGGTCCATATACACTATGGAGTATTATGCCTCCATCAGTTTCATTTTTTTGTATACAGCTGTCCAATTTTCTCAGCATCATTTATTGAAGAGATTGTCTTTTCTCCATTAGATATCCTTTCCGAATTTGTCGAAAACTATATGGCCATAGAGTTGAGGGTTCATTTCTGGGCTATCTCTATGGTTCCAGTGATCTATGTGTCTGATTTTGTGCCAATAACATGCTCCCTTGATGATCACAGTTTTGTAATACAGCTTGAAGTCAGGCATTGTGATGCCCGTGAGATGGTTTCCTTTTTCAACATTCCCCTGCTGATTTGGATCATTTCTGGTTCCATACAAATTTCAGGATTATTTGTTCTAGCTCTGTAAAAATGTCAATTTTATTTTTATAGAGATTGCATTAAAAGTATAGATTGTGTAGGCAGCATAGACACTTTCACAGTGTATATTCTTCCAACCCGTGAGCATTGATTTTTTTTCCATTTCATTGTGTCTTCCTCAATTTCTTTCATAAGTGTTCTGTAGTTTCCAGAATAGAGATCCTTTCTTTGGTTAGGTTTACTCCCTGGTACCTTATGTTTTTTGGTGCTATTGTAAAATGAATAGATCCCTAGTTTCTCTTTCTACAGTTGTATTGTTAGTCTTTAGAAAAGCAACTGATTTCTGTTCATTGACTTTGTATCCTGCCATGTTGCTGAATTTTTGTATTAGTTCTAGTAAATCAGGTATGGAGTCTTTTGTTTTTTCCACATAGAGTTTCATGTCATCTGCGAAGAGAGTGTGTTTGACTTCTTTGCACATTTGAATGCTTTCTATTTCTTTTTGTTGTCTGATTGCTGATGCTAGAACTTCTACTACAATGTTGAACAAAAGTGGGGAGAGTGGGCATTCTTGTCATGTTCCTGACCTTAAGGGAAAAGGTCTCAGTTTTTTCCCATTAAGAATGATATTCTCTTTGGGCTTCTCATAGATGGTTTTTATGATTCTGAGGTATAATTTCTCTATCTTTATACTTTGAAGAGTTTTAATCAGTAAAGTGTTAATCAGTAAAAATAAAAGAGTTTTAATCAGTGTCAATTGAGAGGACCATATGGTTCTTGCCTTATCTTTTATTGATGTGCTCTATCAAGTTGATTGCTTTGTGAATGTTGAACCAACCTTACATCCCAGGAATAAATCCCACCTGGTCGTGATGGATAATCCTTTTACTGTACAGTTGGATTCTATTGGTGGGGATCTTGTTATATGTTTCTGCATCCATGTTCATTAGAGATGTTGGTCTGTATATCTCCTTTTTGATGGGGTCTTTGTCCGTTATTGGGATCAGTGTAATGCTGGCCTCATAGAACAAGTTCAGATGTTTTCCTTCTGTTTGTATTTTTTGAAACAGTTTCAGTAGAATAGATATGACTTCTTCTTTAAATGTTTGGTAGAATTCTCCTGGGAAGCCATCTAGCTCTGGAGTCTTATTTGTTGGGAGGTTTTTTATGACTCTTTCAATTTTGTTACTCGTTGTTGTTCTATATAGATTGTGTATTTCTTCCTCTATCAGATTTGATAGTTTACAAGTTTCCAGGAATGCATACTTTTGTTTTTTCCAGGTAGCTTAATATGTTGGCATAGAGTCGCTGGTAATAATTTCTAATAATTGTTTCTATTTCCTACGTATTAGTCATGATCTCCTCCCTTTCATTCACGATTTTATTAATTTGGGTCCTTTCTCTTTTCTTTTGGGTATGCTTGACCAGAGACGTACTGATCATATTAATTCTTTCAGTGAACCAGCTTCCAGTTTCATTGATTTGTTCTACTGTTTTCCATTTCATTAATTTCTGCTACATCTTTATTATTTATCTTCTCCTGCTTGGTTTAGGTCTTATTTGTTCTATCCTCAGCTCCTTTAGGTGGTAGTTACCTTGTGCATTTGGGATTTTTCTACTTGTTTGAAAGAGGCTTGGATGACTTTGTAATTCCCCTTTAAGACTGCCTTTGTAGTATCCCATAGGTTTTGGACTGATGTGTTTTTGTTCTTATTGGTTTCCATGACTTGTTTAGCTTCTTTAATTTCTTGGTTGATCCAATCATTCTTTAGCAGGATGCTCTTTAACTTCCAAGTGTTCGAGTTCCTTCCATATTTATTTATTTATTTATTTATTTATTTATTTATTTTTCTTTTTTTTTTTTTTTTAAAGATTTTACTTATTTTTTGACAGACAAAGATCGTAAGTAGGCAGAGAAGCAGGCAGAGATAGTGGGGAAACAGGCTCCCTGCTGAGCAGACAGCCCAATGTGGGGCTCGATCCAGGACCCTGGGATCATGTCCAGAGCTGAAGGCAGAGGCTTAACCCACTGAGCCACCCACGTGTCCCTCCTTCCTAATTTCTTCTTGTGGTTGTGTTCCAGTTTCAAAGTTTTGTGATATGGAAATATTCATGGAATAATCTCAGCCTTTTCATATTTGTTGAGACCTGACTTGGAACCCAGTATTTGATGTTTTATGGAGAAAGTTCCATGTGTGCTCAAGAAGAATGAGTATTCTGTTGTTTTAGGCAGAATGTTCTGAATATATCTATGAAGTCCATCTGGTCCAATGTGTCATTCAAAGCTCTTGTTTCGGGCGCCTGGGTGGCTCAGTGGGTTAGGCCTCTGCTTTCAGCTCAGGTCATGATCTCAGAGTCCTGCGATCAAGCCCCTCATCTGGCTCTCTGCTCAGCGGCCAGCCTGCTTCCCTCTCTCTCTCTGCCTCTCTGCATACTTGTGACCTCTGTCAAATAAATAAAATCTTTTAAAAACAACAACAACAAAGCTCATGTTTCTTTGTTGATCTTCTTCTTAGATGATATGACCATTGCTGTGAGTGGAATGTTGAGGTCTCTTACTATTAATGTATTATTACCAATATGTTTGTTTTATTTATTAATTGGTTTATATAATCAGCTGCTCCCATATTGGAACATACATATTTACAATTGTTAGATCCTCTTGTTGGAGAGACCCTTTAAGTATGAGTTAATGTCCCCCTACATCACTTACTATGATCTTTGATTTAAAATCTGATTTGGCTGATATGAGGCTTGTTACCACAGCTTTTTATGAAGTCCATTAGAATAGCAAATGATTCCTCATCCCCTCACTTTCAACCTTTGAACCTCTTTGGTTTCAAAATGAGTCTCTTGTAGACAACATATGGATGGGTCTTGATTATTCATCCAATTTGAAACTTACGCCTTTTCATTTTTGCACTCAGCCCATTTACATTCAGAGTAATAATGAAACACATAAATTTAGTGTCATTGTATTGTCCATAAGGTACTTGTTTCTGTAGATTTTCTGTTTCTTTCTGACATATGACTGTTGAGGTCTCTCTTCACTTACAGAATTCCCCTTAATATTTCTTGAAGGGTCACATATTCTTTCAATTTCTGCCTTTCCTGAAATCTTTATCTCTCCATCAGTTCTGAATGATATCCTTGCTGGATAAAGTATTCTTGGCTGCATGTTCTTTGCATTTAGTACCCTGAATATGTCTTGTCATCTCTTTCTGGCTTTCCGGGTTTCTGTGGACATGTTTGATGTTATCCTGATGTTCCTCCTTCCATATGTATGGAACCTCCTCTCCCTGGCTATTCTCAGGCTACTTTCTTTGGTTGTAATATTTGCAAACTTCTCTATTACATGTTGGGGTGTTGATCTGTTTTTTTTTTTTTTTTTTAAGATTTTATTTATTTATTTGTCAGAGAGTGAGCATAGGCAGACAGAGTGCAGGCAGAGGCAGAGGGAGAAGCAGGCTCCTCGCTAAGCAAGGAGCCCAATGTGGGACTCGATCCCAGGAAGCTGGGATCATGACCTGAGCCGAAGGCAGCTGCCCAACCAACTGAGCCACCCAGGTGTCCCGTGTTGATCTGTTTTTATTGATTTTGAGAGTTGTCCTCTCTGCCTCTTGGACTCAAATTCTTGTTTCCTTCCCCAGCTTTGGCGAATTCTCAGCTATGATTTTCTCTAATATACCTTCTGGTCCTTTCTCTCTCTCTCTGTGTGTGTGTGTGTGTGTGTGTGTGTGTGTGTGTGTGTCTTCCTCCCTATCATTCTTTCTCCACCCCCTCAGAGATTCCAATATTTTTGACATTGGAACATCCATGGCATCAGTAATCTCTCCAATCCTTTTTTTTTCATGTGTTTGTATCAGCTTATCTCTGTTTCCCTCAACCTCCTTCCTTTCCTTTAGCTTATCTTCTAGATCATTAATTCTCTCTTCTGCCTTATTTACCTTGGCTATTAGAGTTTCCAGTTTAGACTGCATCTCATTCTAGCACTTTTAAGTTTGACTGATTAGATCTCAGCTCTGCTCTTAGACATTCTATATTGTCAGCAATTTTTTTCTTTTGTTTGTTTTTTATTTTTTTTCCAGCCTAGCTATTGACATTATGATTGCTATCCTCAAATCTATCTTTGGCATTTTGCATATATCCATATCCATTATTTCTGTGGCAGAGGACATTGTCTGTGTTTCCTTAATTTGTTGAGACTTCCTCCTCCTAGTCATTCTGAAAAGGGGTTCTGAGTAAATGAACTGAGCCCAAAATATCACCACAACCCAAGCGAAATTCGCCCTAGCAAAATCTGGATTGGTCAGAAATCAACACCAAAAAACAAAACCAAAATGAAACACAAGAATGAAAATAAAAATGAATTGAAAAAAAAAAGTGGGAGGGGAATGGGCAGTATAACCTCTCAGGGTGGACAAAGGAGGGCATTTCAGTTGTTCATGGGTATATTTTGTTCTCTGTGTTAGAGGACACTATGTCCCAAAAGTATAAGGAAATTAAAACGTATATATAACACAAAGGACATGGGGAGATGGAGAGAAGTGAGCTGGGGGAAACTGGAGGGGCAGATGAACCATGAGAGACTGTGGACTTTGAGAAACAAACTGAGGGTTTTGGAGAGGTGGAGGGTGGGAGGTTGGTAAGCCTGGCGGTGGATATTATGGAGGGCACGTATTGTATGGAGCACTGGGTGTGGTGCATAAACAATGAATTCTGGAGCACTGAAAAGAAATTTAAAAAATTTTTTAAAAGGTTGTATATATAAAAATTTAAAGTTAAATAGAGTAAAGAAAGTACTAAAATAAAGCACATATCTAGTAAAATGTAGGTGTGAAAAAATACAAGTTAAAAAGCAACTATGAGATACATGTAGATACAATAAATATCTGGTCAAAATGACTAGAAGGTAATATGAAAAAAATAGAGGAAAAGCATAATAATAAGAAGAAAATAAGGAAAAGGAGAATTTTATCTGAAAAATAATTAAGCCACAAAGCAATGGCTGGAGCTCAATATACAATTTTTCCTGCTGTTTGGATTCTACCATCTTTTGGGATCCATAGGATAGTTGTCCATATGTTCTTCCAGCCTGTCTTCTGGGGGAGGGCCCTGCCACACTGTTAATCACATAACCTTGCCTGGCATATTTGCCCCACCCCCTGTCAGGGGATAGGCTCAGTGGAAACCAGTCCTCTGTGTGGCTTTTGTTGCCTGGGGGCTTTCCATGCCTCTTCTGAGGATCAGAGCAAAAATGATTACAGACAAACCTCTGGCCCAGAGAAGAAAGATTGCAGTCTGCCCTCTTTAATAAACCTTCCAGGACAAACAGTCTCCATTTCTGTATGCACCCAAAACCACAGCCTCCTGCAGTGTGCACCCACTGCAACTCTCTCAGAGGTAGTCCAAGCATCCCTGGAGTGCCTTTGCCCTTTGTGATCCTCAAACAGAGAGCAACCATGGCCTCGCATACACACCCAAATCTCCTGGATTGTGTCTAGGTGCCACTCTAATGTCCTTTTTGAGCTGCTACATCCCTGCGAGTTTTTGCCCCATCGCAGGTGCAGGTCCAGATATTTTCAGGCTGCTCAAGAAAGAAGTGGTTATTGATAGCCCAGCTCAGGCTTTATGGGGATTTGAGCCCACAGTCCCTTCCTGGGCTCGGTGACCATAATCTGCCTCCTGATACACTGCTCTGGCATTCTACCAGTTCCTGAACTCCCTTTTGTTCTGTGGTTCTTTATATCCCAAGACCACAATGCCCTACCTAGGATTCTGACTTTTCATTTCCAGAGCCCTGTCAAAAAGGGATGTCTCTCACTAGAGCAGATTGATAAAGGTTCTTATTTTTCGCTCTTGTGTTATATCACTACCAGCTTATGGTGGCTCCCTCCCCCTTTTGTTTATCTTCTGATATTTCCCCACAGATTCAAAAAATTGCTTTTTGCATATGTATGGATTTCTACAATTTATATATATATATATATATATATATATATATATATATATATATATTCATTCTTACATCTCACACTGATTTTTTGGGTGTTCAAAATGGTTTGATAGATATCCAGCTTAATTTAGGGGACTAGTTGAAATGAGGTCCCCTAATCCTCCACCATCTTGGCTCCTCCCCCAAGATTTTGGATTTTTAAGATAATATTATGATTTTAAATGAGCATCTATTTCTCAAAAAAAATCTTAAAATAAGACAAAACTAGTTGCACTATTTATAACCAAGTAGATCGTAATTTCAGGTGAAACAGGACTGAGTAATTCTTCAAATACCACATGTGGAGTGCCGAGGTCCTATGATATGTTCAGAGACAAAATAAAATGTTTGCTTTATTATAGAATCAGAAGGAAAAAAATAATACGATCCAGCCTATTTGTAAAAAAAAAAAAAAAAAAGCAGCTTATGAAACAAGACATTTTTGTTCACATCTAGACTCCTTGTCTAAGAATGGGCTGCTCTTGCTGACTCTAAGGACAAAAGTGACAAGAAAGCCTCACTCCCAGGTAGTGTATTAGATGCACCTGGGTCCAGGGGATCAACAAAAGGATAAGCAGAATCACAGGATAGGCTAAACAGGAAGCTGCTGGTGTGTTTCCCTCTCTTTACAAATGAGTTTGTGGGTTTTTATCTCACTTCTCCACACTGGAGTACTGTGTCAGTACTAAGACTGCTGTTTCATGTAATACTCAGTAATACTCAGCTTCATCCTCAGCCTGGAGCCCATTGATGGTCAGAGAGGCTGAGTTGCCAGAGTTGAAGTCAGATAAATGATCAGGGAAACCCCTAGGGTAGATTGCTTTTATCATGGATGAGGCTTCTTGGGGCTGTTTCCAGGAATTGATACCAGTACACATAATAACCACCAATGTTGGAGCTGCTTCCAATGCAGGGGATGGTGATCTTCTAGCCCAGGGACCCAGACACTGAGGGTGGCTGAGTCAGCACAGACCGGGCCATGATCCTGAAGGGGCAGAAACACAGAGACAGTGATACTGGTGTCTAGAGACAAGAGGAGGAAGCAGGATCCCACTCGTCCTTCCAGGACCCCTTCCCCTGTCCCCTGTCTCCATATCCAGTCACTTGTGAAGAGAATGAGGAGTGAGATGAGGAGAAGGGACAAGGCCATGGTGGAGGTCATTACCAATTCTACCTTCTGTGGCCCCAAAGCTGAGCCTACCACCCCTAATCTCTCCTTTCACTTCAACTTTTGAGAAAGGGAGCACTCATCCATGGAAATGAGACCCCCAGGTATCTGAACCCTCGCTGGCCCTGGTCAGGTTTCTCAGTCTGAGGATGGAAGGGAGGTGGGAAGGGAAGGGGCCATGTGGAGTGGGCATAAGGAGTCCCAGGTGACCAGTCTCAGCTCTGATCACCCCTGACTCCTCAGAAATGGACCTCAGTGTCCCTTGACATACAGTACCAGACACAACTTTTTGTGACAGGGTGAATGGAGCCCATCAGAGACAGCCCCTGCATCCTCACAGCTCTGTCCACTGTTTTCTGCATTAGAAACAGGCCATCTCTCCCCCATGTGTCCTCCCATCACCTCAGTGAACAATTTATTCTCTACTTAGACTCCCCAGGTGAGTGTATCCATGGCGTTCTTGGCTGTTCATGAGTCAGGGCTGAGGTGGTGTTTTCTACGGAAACTCCTTTTTAGATCAAAATCAAGTTCAGAACAGTGATGGTTCCCCATGGGCACATGGCCCTTCTGTGAAGGACACTGTATATTTCTACTTATGTGACTCCTCCCTGGTACCAGAACCCTCCTTTCTCTGAGTTTCCCACAGCACGGAGGAGACATGAAATGCTTCCCTGCAGGTTGTGGGTAGTAGATTTCATGTACATTTCCAGAGGGGGTAACACATTGAACGTTTTTATCACCTGTCACTATTACCACCTGCTTGAAATAACAGTTCTCCACACACAGTTGGCAGTGATTCTTCCCTAGATTCTGTTGTGTCAGCATGCAGACACTAATCTGCAGGATTCCTGCCATGTGAGGCTGTGTAGCATTGACCTCAGAGTGCAAAGGACAAAACTGACAGGTGGCCTTAGGAGAAAATGAGTAGGAATTGCAGATGCTCTGACAGGGATCCAGTGAGAGAGATAATGTATTAGTAACCACTGAGCCAAATGTGCAGTTAAATAGATTTGTGTTTTTTTCTTCAAAATCTTCCTTAGTAAAATTGATTTACAATGAAGTGTAAAATCATGTGAAGATCAGGTACAATCATGAGTATACTTTTCCCAGATTTGGCCTTATTACAGAGAGTATGGGTAGAAATTGTGGCTAAAAACATGGATGCAACAATAGGGAAGGGCTTTTTATGTTCTTCATTGAATAGAAAATCTATAAACTTTTTCTAAAGTCAAATACAGATGTAGTGAAAAGAAGGGCTATATGTACCCCAACGTTCATAACAGCAATGGCCACAATCTTCAAACTGTGGAAAGAGTGAAGATGCCCTTCAACAGAAGGAATAATAAAGAAGATGTGGTCCATATATACAACAGAATATCAGATGGATACCCACATTTTGTATCAACATTGATGGCTCTGAAGGAGATTATGGAGGAGTGAAATAAGTCAAGCAGAGAAAGTCAATTATCATATGGTTTCACTTAGTTGTGGAGCATAAGGAATGACATGGAGGACATTTGGAAAAGGAGAGGAAAAGTGAATTGGTGTAAGGTGGAGGGGGAGACAAAAGGTGAGGGACTGTGGATTCTGAAAAACAAACTGAGGGTTTTGGAGGGGAGGGAGATGGGGGATGGGTGAGCCTGGTGGTGGGTATTAAGGAGGGCACATATTGCATGGAGCACTGGGTGTGGTACATAAACAATGAATCTTGGAACATGAAAAAATAAAATTAAATTAAGATGTTAAGAAAAAATAGTCAATTTTCTTTTAAATAATAAATTTTGTTTCCTGGGTCTGGGGCTGCAGCTAGGAAGCCTGACCTGGGACATTTTGAAACCACTTGAAGGGCCTGTTCTTATGAACCTCAGAGCCATCTCAGTGATGGAATTACAAAACATATACAAAGCTTCTAGGACAGCGTGATTTGGGGTCAGACCACACTCTGGGTTGTGCACATCTCCAGTCTCTGTGCCTTGTGTCCAGCATGTCTAGGCTAGAGTAAGTGCTCATTCAGCCGCCCATGAGTAGAGTAGAGCAAAGAGTTTCTATTACCCAAGGACAAATGGACCGACCATATTCTGTTAAAGGTCCCACATATGAGTGGTGGAGAGGTGGAGATAAGGGGGGTTGTTTCCCTTACATTATAAGCCGTATGGTCCTTGCCTGGGACGTATTTTTCAGCTGAATTCCAGCCAATTGGAGGTGTCACCAAGGTGACTGTGGGAGTGACATCCAGAAGTTGAGAGCAACATGAAAGTGTCTGTCTTGTCCCCATAGGTCTTGAGCTTCATGACAGCATCACCAAGGCTGTTTTCCTAGAATGAATATATTCATTAGCTTCCGGCCCACAATAAAGCTGAGGGATAGTCCAGAAATAAGCTATCCACAGGGACAGAGATTCACTCTGGGGTTCCTAAGCATCAGCCTCATCCCGGGAGAGCAAGTATTCAGGGAATATCATGGCTTTCCTGGTGACAGGAACCCTTTTAAACTCAATGTCACTGTTGTTACTTGTTGATGGGGATTCTGCCTATTCAAGATTGTGCTGCTGAGGATGGCTAGGTGAGATCAGGCAAACCCTGACTTCTGGAGGGACAGAAAAGTCCAGAAACCAAATAATGAAGACACAGAGAGAGGAGAAGGGAGAGAAGGGTATCACACACACACACACACACACACACAAACACACACACAGTCAAAATGAGAATATTTTCCCTGTGCCATCATTATATCATTCCTTCAGAGACCAAGCAAGTGACCATTTTCCCTCTTATGCCTTCTACACTCCCTGAGGTTTGATTTCCATGTACACTCATCCCCAGAGCAAGATCCCTGTAAGAACTTCCAGGATCCTCAAACATGCAGCTAAAGAAGGCCAGGGTAAGAAAGTCACTTCCCTTGGAAGAGAATGGAATTGACACAAGCATAATTAGTTTGTTGAGATGGACTCTGATAACACATTCTCTGAATCAGAAATTTGAGTCTTGTGAAATGGATACATCTGTCCATTTTCATCCCTGCAGACAAATCTCATATCTGTGGGGTCTTCATGTCTTAGGAAGCACAGGATAGTGGTGACCACAGAGTCTTCTTTTCCTATGCCCTCACATCATAGTCATTCCTTACTGTGTCCCATGTTCCCTTGGGGCCTCCCTGGGGTGCCCATGAGAGAGAAATTTGGGAAAGGGCTAATGAATGGGACTTTACTGAGGGAGGGAAATCGTGTGGCTAAGTTAGGGTCCTGCTGGTCATAGAAACAAATATCCCCATAAACAAAAAAGTAGTTATTATATGTTAAAATATGAAGCCACTCTCTCCTTTGTCAACTAGGTCAACACCGGCCTGTTCAGCCCCAGGAAGTGAAGATGAACATTAAATATACCATTAACCCCATGTGCCAACCCTCAAAGTCTGAATGAATGTTAATTTGTTGGAAATACAATAATACTATTGTCATATTACAGAGATTGAGGCTGGTAGGAAGGGGGAACTACAGTCTGCATATGAGAGCAGAAATCAGATGATTAAGGGATTTCATGCTAGTGCAATTATCTGAAATCCTAATGTGTAAAGAGAATTCATACCTGAAGAACCAGAGAGAGATTGAAGGCCTGAGGGATATGGGAACAGAGATAGGAAGAGAGTGGGTGTGCGGGCTGATGATAGTGAGTCAGAAGGAGTTGTGGCTATTTGTCAGCTGGTTCATATACAGAGAAAAATTGTGTCTGAGATCAAGATAGATGTTAATTTGAATCTCCTTGATGGCTAGTGATGATGAACATTTTTTCATGTGTCTGATAGCCATTTGTATGTCTTCATTGGAGAAGAGTCTGTTCATCTCTTCTGCCCATTTTTTGACATGGTTATATGTTTTGTGTGTATTGAGTTTGAGAAGTTCTTTATAGATCCTGGATATCAACCTTTTGTCTCTACTGTCATTTGCAAATATCTTCTCCCATTCCGTGGGATGCCTCTTTGTTTTGTTGACCGTTTCCTTTGTTGTGCAGAAGCTTTTGATCTTGATGAAATCCCAAAAGCCATCATGGAGATTCAAATTAAAACCACATTGAAATACCACCTCCCGCCACTTAGAATTGCCAAAATTAGCAAGACAGGAAACAACGTGTGTTGGAGAGGATGTGGAGAAAGGGGAACCCTCTTACACTCTTGGTAGGAATGCAAGTTGGTGCAGCCACTCTGGAGAACAGTGTGGAGATTCCTCAAGAAATTAAAAATAGAGCTTCCCTATGATCCTGCAATTGCACTACTGGGTATTTACCCAAAAGATGCAGATGTAGTGAAAAGAAGGGCCATCTGTACCCCAATGTTTATAGCATCAATGGCCATGGTCGCCAAACTGTGGAAAGAACCAAGATGCCCTTCCACGGACGAATGGATAAGGACAATGTGGTCCATATACACTAGGGAGTATTATGCCTTCATCTGAAAGGATGAATACCCAACTTTTGTAGCAACATGGACGGGACTGGAAGAGATTATGTTGAGTGAAATAAGTCAAGCAGAGAGAGTCAATTATCATATGGTTTCACTTATTGTGGAGCATAATATATAACATTGAAGTCATAGGGAGATGGAGAGAAGATGGGACTTGAGGTAAATTGGAAGGGGAGGTGAACCATGAGAGACTATGGACTATGAAAACAACCTGAGGGGTTTTGAAGGGCCAGGGGGTGGGAGGTTAGGGGAGCCTGGTGGTGGGTTTTAGGGAGGATACATATTGCATGGAGCACTGGGTGTGGTGCAAAAACAATGAATACTGTTACGCTGAAAAGAAATTAAAAAAAGAAGCAGAGAAATCTTCAAAATTTGAAAAAAAGAAATAAAAATAAATTTAAAAAAATGAAAAAATGTATATGTTAACATGTAGGTTCTACACATACAATTTAAGTCTAGGACTGTGATATTCAAACATTCTCTGTGAGTAGTAAAGGAGACACAACAGGAGGGAGAGACTAGGGTTACTATTTTCAAACTGTTTATTCTTTTTGATTTTATCTAGACCTTGTGACATGTGCAGTTGGGCTCTATTCCCTCACCTGGGTATGCTCCTGGGATACCCGAGCTGTCTCAGGCAACAGCACAGTCTGTATATCAGTCCTACCTCTTCAAGGACAGGTCTTATCACAGAGGAGTCTCCCCTACAGGAGCCTCTATACAAGCTTCTCAATAAATGAGGCTCAGAGACGAGGTCTCTGGTTTCAGGAATTTTTTGTCTCACTTCATCATTATCTGAGACACTGTGAGTATTGTGCTGCTCCCATGGCCATGAACTGTAACACTGTAATAGTTAGCCTTGTCCTCAGGCTGTATCCCAGAGATGAGCAGGACCCCTGCATTGGCTGAGACATCTTTGGATCCAGAGAACTGGCTGGAGATTAGAGAACCCTCGTGCTTATCTGAATCTAAGAAGTAGTAGAGGAGACACTGAGGAGGGCTCCCTGGCTTCTGCTTGTATCAGTTTATGTAGCAGCTGCCAACACTAAAGCTACTGGTCAGGGTGGAAGTTAGTATGGCTGTTGCTCCCAGAGATGCAGAGTGGCAGTGTGGCTGGGTCAACACAGGTTGGGACAGGGACCCTGCAAACAGAGATGGTCATGAGTGATGGGACAGGGACCAGACTCACACCTCTCCATATCTGTGCCAGAGAGTCTGATGGAGCCTAGGAACTGGGACCGGGTACCCAGGGCCTGTCCTTATGTGTGCATTGAGAGAGGAGCATGAAGAGAATAGGAATCTTTGACCCAGCCCCTGGATCACACAAAGGACTGGGCTGCTTCAGGCCTCCTCATTTCCTCCCCCTTTTACCATGGAGGGGCTGTCCATTCAAATGGGAGTCATTCAGTGATTTCTATCCCCTCCCTTAAACCTGGTGCTAGATCTCATCTCATACCATACACTGGGGATGCTGGTGGTTGGCCTCAGCCCTGGGGGGAAACACATGCTGAGACCACACATGTCAGTGGTCCACTGCTCAGTGAACTCTGACAAGCAAGAGAGAACACAGCTGCTGAATCCTCATCAAGGAGCACAAGGCCCAGCACACAGGCTCAGGCACCCTTCAGTGAAAGGTTCTCACCAAGGAGCTCTGTGGGAACAAAAGAGCAATCCCTCAGCAACCCCTACTGCTCTCAAGGAACCCACATCCCCTTGGACCAAAGTCCTGAGAGCATAGTGGCTTTCAGCATCTCACCAGGTCCCTGTCCTCACTCCTATGTCTGAATTCTAGATCCTAGGATTTGTCTACACTGTATATTATTACTATGGTTTCTCACTCTCTGGAGGCACACCTCTCTATGAAAATGGTAAAAAAGTACATAAATAACCAAATAATGGGTCACCTTCCCTGGAGAAGTTACTATAATGGGCCCTCAACTCTATGGTCAAATGATTTTCAACAAAGCAGAAAAAAATATACAGTGGAAAAAAGACAGTCTCTTCAATAAATGGTGCTGGGAAAATTGGACAGCTATATGTAGAAGAATGAAACTCGACCATTCTCTTACACCGTACACAAAGATAAACTCAAAATGGATAAAGGACCTCAATGTGAGACATGAATCCATCAGAATCCAAGAGGAGAACATAGGCAGTAACCACTTTGATATCAGCCACAGCAACTTCGTTCAAGATATGTCACCAAAGGCAAAGGAAACAAAAGCAAAAATGAACTTTTGGGACTTCATCAAGACCCAAATCTTCTGCACAGCAAAGGAGACAGTCAACAAAACAAAGAGGCAACCCACGGAATGGGAGAAGATATTTGCAAATGACAGTAAAGACAAAAGGTTGATATCCAGGATCTATAAAGAACTTCTCAAACTTAACACATGCAAAACAGATAATCATATCAAAAAATGGGCAGAAGATATGAACAGACACTTCTTCAATGAAGACATACAAATGGCTATCAGACACATGAAAAAATGTTCATCATCACTAGCCATCAGAGAGATACAAATTAAAACCACATTGAGATACCACCTCACACCAGTTAGAATGGCCAAAATCAGCAAGACAGGAAACAAC
>PISX010027288.1:0-23148 GCA_004024625.1 Mellivora capensis | reverse complement strand
AATTCTAAAATGTAAATTGTTTTTATTACATATATAAGCTTGGGTAGAGTTTGTAAAGTTTCTCAAATGAAAGGAGTCTTTTGTGAAACCCGACAGTTTGTAACTTAAACTGCCTGTGGAATTCTTCCTTGGGCCTGTTTTTCATCATTTTTTAAATCATCAGAGAAACTGAGTCAGGTACAATCTGGAATATCTCTTAAGAAATATCTTCAGTACATTCAAACAACTTTTGTCACTATTTCCAAACTATGGAACATACGACTTGGTTATAAATTGACACATGAAGATATTTTTATTGCCTTATGATGGAATCATTGCTGACACTGATTTACAGTATTAAAGTAATAAATAGTTACCCGAATTCTAACTCGGGCAGATTCTACTCCTGCTGGTTGTCCTGCTATAGATACCTGAAAAAGTAGAAAATACAAAGTTAGATTTTAATCGAGCTCACATCTGCTTCTCCAGTCCGTCCAGACCATTGCCATTCAAAATGTCATCCAGGAAAAAAACAGCATTGCCCTTCACTGGGAGCCTGTTAAAAATGAAGGATCTCAGGCACCAACCCAGTCCTACTTAATCATAATTTGCATTTTAATGAGCTCCTTAGCTGATTGGTGTCATTTGATTTACATCAACCCCTGGACTTAACTAAAACTTCACAGACCCCATAATGCCATCCTGTCCACTTTATCATTTCTCTGGTTCCCTGTATTTTTTACCTTTTATTTAAACTTCTGCATACCGTATATCAGGTCTGTACTGTACATCACTATACAATGTTATTGTTGTCGTAAGTACTCAAAATATTGAACTGGTTCATGCTAGGTGGTAAAAAATAATTATTGCTCCAACACTACCTCCAGCTCTCTCCCGGGATCCCCTGAACTTTCATGATCCATCAACTAAAGAATTCATCTTGCCGTGAGGGTAAAGGCATGGGGCTCTAGGGCACTGTTCCTAATAGACCATGCCCCATGCCTACCAATTGTCAAATATTTTGAATACTGCCATTGCTTTCTATCTTCCTTATTTATATGTCACTGTCACATTTGTCCCCACAGAGAAAAGACTGTCACCTTATTCATCTTCGTGGCTGACAGTTTCTAGAACTGTGATTAGAGAGGAAACTTCCAAATAACACAAATAGTACTATCCAATCTTCACATACTGAAAGTGTATGGACAGGTGAGTTTCATTTGTTTTCAAACACAAAGACTAGAAATAATGTGTATAAACTAAAGAGATACATTATTCAGTCAATGTGAGGAAGACGGGCACCCAGGCACTGCCTCTGAGAAGGTGATGCGGTGCACCCTGGAGAACCATGTGTGTGAGGCTACAGACAGAATCCCCACAGTGGACGCGTGCCTGGAGTAGGCAGAGTTCCAGATCCTTTCCTCACATTATGCTCTCTGGGCCTTGTCTCAGAGACTTCACTTCACGTTGCCATCACATTTACGCTGCTCCCGCCCTTCTACAACCACTTAGAGATGAAAAGTTTATAGCTTACCTACGCATCAGCTCTTAAAAAAAAGTAGAGCACCTTCAGTCTCCTTGGAAAGGGGCCACATATTTTTTTTTTAATTTTTTGAGTATAGTTGACACATAATGTTACATCAGTTTCAAATGATTTTAGTGATTTGACACGTTTAGAAGTTATGCTATGTTCACCATAGATATTACAATACCACTGGCTATATTCTCTATGCTGTGCCTTTTATTCCCATGACTTATTCATTCCATAACTGGGAGCCTGTACCTCTTACTCCCCTTCACCCATTGTTGCCCATCTCCCTACTACCCTCTCTCCTCTGGGAACCATCAGTTTATTCTCTACATTTACAGGTCTGTTTCTGCCTTTTGTTTATTAATTTGTTTTGTTTTGTTTTTTAGATTCCACATATTAGCAAGATCATATGGTATGTCTATGGTTGTTTTTGTGCTTCTGCCTCCGAAAAAAGATATGCATATGGAAAATTAAAACTTTAATTCATGCAAAAAGTTCATGCAAAAAGACAAAGCACCTGGTTGCTTTTTTCTGCTTGGTTATTCCTGTTGGAATCTGGGAAGTGGATGTGGCATCCTGTCTCTTCCATCACTTTTTTAATATTGTTGCCACCTTTGCCGATTACATGGGAATGTTCTGTATGTGAAACATCCATCTTCAAGGTGACTCGATTACTCTATATGGAAATAATGTATTAATTCTTGATGTATGAAAAAGGAAGAACAACTCCTTAAAACACTTTTTCTCCAAGGGAACAGTACCAACAAAAAGTGACCCGACGGGAAACCCTATAGATTTGTTATTAATATCATCTTAATCTATAAACGTATATTTTCTATTTCTCTTTGGCTATAAAAAAGAAATTCTCACTTTAAGACAGATTTGTCAGAATAAATAGAAAGATGCACCCTTTACCAAGATAACTTTTTGGAAAGCAGCATTTAAATAAAGTCAGGCATAATTACAAATAAATTATTCAGTTTTTTCTTTAACAGACATCATTCATGAAACATTTAATTCAAATAACTAAAAAGAGATGAAAATAATTACAAGACTGAATATATATAGGTTAGTAGGAGTGTTGAACTATGACAGAAACAATAAAAATAAAACTCAAAACTGAATAGGAAAGTATTTGTAAATGTTTTCACAATTTGTCTATTACTATGGTCAAACTTTACAGAGCAGACCTGTTATTCTCAGTGGTAGGAAGAATGAGGAAGGGCCAACAAAGCACAGAGCTCCAGAAGTAACATGGCTTACTTAAACTAATACAAGTATAAGATTAGTTATAATAAAGCAAAACATAACATTCTAAGACATAATGAATAACTGTGATAGTATTAGAATCTGTGTACTTAATTTTGGGAAATTCAGTATTATAAAATTAGAAAGACATGAAATATTTTCTCATTTGTAAGATTGATGTAAAAATTCTTCAGTCCTCAGAAACTAAACTAGAAAGTCAAAATACAACAAGATGTTAAAAATATCAATGGTTTTTACATAACCTTAATTTTTAAATTTTAAATATATCCATTAAACACTTTGATTTTTCAATTTAGTTCTTCTTTTAATTTAACATTTGAAGTTCAGGAAATCAATATTCTTCTTGGGAAAAGATTCTAGAATATTTAATAATTGTAAGGTGAATAAGTCTTAAAAATAAAAAAGAACAAAAAAAGAAAAAAAAAAAAAAAGGAAGAGATCAGAAACCATTTCAGTGAAGGACCAAGTGGCAAAACATAGTGGTTAAGAACCAGATAGCCTGGATTTGAATCCCACCTCTTTGTTTATTAGCTACTGGATTCTGGGCAAATTCCCTAATATCTCTGTGCTGAGTTGGTTATGAACATTAAACAAGTTAATATTTATATTTAATATTATTTATATTATTTATATTAAGTATAATATTTAATATAATAAATTAAACTAATTTTATATTTATAAATATAAATATATTTATAATATATTTATATTTATATTTATAAATGTAAATATATTTATAAATATAAATAATTAAATTAATATAATAAATTAAATATTATAGTATTTATATTATTTAATATTTAATATTATATTTAATATTTAAGTATAAGATGCTTATTAGCAAAGTGCCTGCCATATAGTATATGATTTAGAAGAGTTTACTTGAATAAATTCTCACAAATCAGTATACATTTTTACACAATTAAATTTCCCTATTATCTAACTTATACCTGCAGAGAGAGAAAGAACTTACAACAAGACAAAGTTGTCAAGTTTCATGCCATCACATACAAGTATATAGGAGTCATTCTGGCAACATAAAGGCAAATATGATAATTCTTCCAAACTTCATCACTTGCCCTATACTAATCAGCATCAATGTCTATTTCTGAAGATGGCATATACATACAAACACATATATATGTACTTATATGTACATACTCACACATGTGTGTGTTTATGTATATATATTATTCATTTACCTAGCTTGAGAACCTATTCAAATTTTAAACAGAAATTTACACCCATTGTAGAATCACACATGCTTATTTTAAAACCCACCATTACTTTCTTCTGGTTTTTCTTCTCCAAATGGTTCTTTTCATAACAGCATGAAGTAGCCCTTGCAGAGACAAGGTTCTGACATCTGAGTGTCCTTAACATTCACTTACTTTTGTGTCTAAGACAGACATGATCATTTCCTTGGCCTCCTTAACATCTTCTTTCTTTCCAGAAACCTTAATATGGGGATCTATAAGAAACCAAAAACAAAGGGCTCATATAAAACCCCAAATTCTTTGTTTTAAAATTGATGTTACAATGTAAGAAAAGAGATTCGTAAGACATTCAAGATTTAATTCATTCTAGGTATGTTAACATTGTAATCAAAACAGGAATATGGAAAATCCCCAAGTGGTACATTTTTCTATGTGGACTTTTTTCCTTCTGAAAGCTGGCTAAACTATTGAACTGCAAAATAAGTTTATCACATAATTATTTTTTAAACAAGTAAAGAATTTATAAATTCAATTTATTACTTACTACATTCTTGCTACATTCCAAGCCCTGATCTAAGGCTTTAAGTGTATTAACTCATTTAATCTACCCCACAGCTTTGTAAGGTTCTTTTCCTGAGGAAATTAAGGCACAGAGCAATTTAGTAACTTGCCCTAGAAAACCACTTAGAGATTCATTCATTATAATCCAATGTTTTCCAACTCTGGATCCATACTTTTACACTACGTGATAATCTAATTCAGATGTTATCTTTACATATCAAGATTAATAGAATAAAACATCATGATTCAGCAGTATTTATTCAGAATTAGTGTTAAATGACTAATATATGTATTAGTATATATGATTGATTGCTGCCACAGAATGTTATAAAGGAAAACATTCATTCACTCATTCAGCAAGTATTTTCTGAACCTCTACTGTGTACCAGGCACTATTCCAGGGGCTGGAGGATATATTGGTAAAGAAAAAGACACTTGTCCACATGCAGCTTACAGTCTTATATACAGGGAGACAAAAATGAATCAAATAAATTATCTAATGTATTAGAATATAACTTATGAGAAGGAGAACAAGAGAGAAGGGTGAAGAGTACCAGCTTTGAGAAGGGAGTCAGGGCATTAGGCCTCACTGAGAAAGTGAGGTCTGAGTAAAAGCTTGAAGGAGGTGAGGCAGTTCACCAAGCTCGAATCTACACAAGGAGGGAAACATCAGAGCCAAAACTCCTGGTGAGGATGTGTCTCTTCAGTTCTCTCTTTTGTCGGATTTCCAAGTCTCCCCTGAAACAGGATGTTCTGTTACCCCATGGGTCGGCATGACAGAGACCAAGACCATTTGGGGGAAGCCAGAAGTTCTATACCATTAAACTAAAGTGATAAAGCTGAAGAGCAGAGAGAGCATCATCATCACCATCGTCAACCTCACTGACCCCCTACAGCACACCTTCTCTGCTGAGTCCTTCCTACTCGGAACTACACTTCAGATCAGCAATGGGGTCCGGAAATGTTTGCTGAGCATTTTCTACAAT
Organism: Mellivora capensis; assembly: GCA_004024625.1. Classification (NCBI taxonomy): domain Eukaryota; kingdom Metazoa; phylum Chordata; class Mammalia; order Carnivora; family Mustelidae; genus Mellivora; species Mellivora capensis. Next base: position 17,605 of record PISX010027288.1, on the reverse strand, counting down.
TAACAAGCAGTTCCAACTGAGTCCTTCCAAACCATCAATTCTCTAGGATAAGAAAAGAGAATCACCTGGTGGGAATTTTATCAAATTCCACGTACTTCCCTGATATTGTGACTTACCTATCCCCATCCAACAGTCCATTTGAAAGTCAATGCCATGATGAGCATGTCATATTCATAAGGTAAAAATGAGCAACTGAATAGAGAGAGGAAGGAAGGGAGGGAAAGATGGAGGGAGGGAAGGAGAGAGGGAGGGAAGAAACCCTGTACTAAAGCTACAGGCTCTTAAGACCAGGACAGAGCAATCACAGTCAACAACAGTGCACCACCAAGCTTCGGAGCTCAGGAATGCCTCTGGCCTCCTGGGGGGACATCCCAACAGCTGTGCTAAATTTGAGTCAGCTGTCACCTCCAGCCACCGAGCCACCCCCCTTCCCAGACTATCTCCTGGGAGCTGCCCTAGGCCTTAGACTCTTCTCCTTACCCTGTTCTTTAATCCTTCCTCTGATGCTTGCCATGTCACAGGGACACTATGAAGATGAAAGATCTTAAGATTGGTTTAAACCTTCTAAAACGTTTAAGTGCCAGGTATTATAAGGTCACGGGCCTAAAAGTAGGGCAAAACGGATGCCAAACAAGCTGAAGTATGACATCATGTTCACATCGCTTACTCTTTAGTGTATCTTAACAGGAACCACATTTTCTCTGTAAGATTCTCACCAACTTTAACACTTATGTAAACAAAACATTTTCTTCAGTAATTCTTATTATATCCCTTGTAGCTCCTCCAGGAAATATTCACATTACGAGCTATCTACATTCAAAATTTTGATCCCAGCTATCTTTGACTTTGATTTTAATTACCGTCGGCTGACTCTGAGTTTATCTCCACTGAAAATGCTTACTACTGGGGAAAAGAACCTAGCATTTCTCAAAATACACCTGATCACATTCAATTGTAGCACTTGTTAAAAAGTACGTTCCTGGGTCTCCAGGATCTAGTGATTGGCATTTTGTTTGTTTCCCAAGTTATTTTTCAATCATGTGTAGAACAGATAAAACCACATAAAAATATAACTGTAGTGTCTTATGTATCAGCCAAGTATATATAACATAAAATGGTTCTACAGGAGAGAAATTATTTTCTTACAAAATAAATTAACAGTTAAGTATTGAGCGGTATGCTAATACGAAAACCTATTACTGGTACAGGTTGGATAATCACATTAAAATTCCTATGTACCTGTAAAGGGACCGGAAGCCTCAGATCCAATTTATGAGAGAATTTGATTTTCTACCATCTCTGTATCAACAGAACAATAAAATGAAAAGCAAACACCTCAAGGGAAAATACATTTTGTTTCAAAGTGAAAGAGCACCATCTAGTGACCTAAAATTATAAATTATCAATGGACATAGAGACGTACACACAACAGTCTCCAGGACCCAAATCAGCACTTGTTTGGGAAATGGTTCTTTAAATAATCAAGTCTCATAAACAATCATGAGAAAATCAATCAAGAGAAGAACAATCATGACAATATTCTGGTTTAGATTGCTAACGGGGCCAATAACAGTGTCTTCCTCATGCCCTTCTTTGCCCGTGCTTAGAAGATATCTACAGGACGTGAGCTCTTATATCCAGGCTGGACTTACAGTGCTTATTTCAAATCCTGAAATTCAGTTCTCTGTATTCAATGAATGTTCTATTTCACAGTTTACATGTATCCTTGCAAGGGGCTGAGGTTTCACTCAGACCTATTCTGGAACTACTTGATGGAGAAAAGTTACAGAATTAGCTCTATTAATAAAATATTAATAAAATATTAATAAAAATAAAATAAAATAAAAAATGGGCCAGCTATGAAGATTGCTGGAAGATGGCAGAGTAATAGGGAATGAGTACAAAATCTCCCCTGACTCAAAAATAATTGCTTTGAAGGACAACTCCAATTTGGGCATGAAAGTTTTGAGATATTTGCTCTAAAAATAATATCCATTGCTTTATAATCAACCCTCAAGCTCTCTAAATACAAGGATTGTCTTAATTGGTTTTATAACTTCACGGTGCCAGACAGGTAACAGATACTCATTAAACAGTAGGTGAATGGACTGAAGGAGCCCCTGTTTTTGGAAATGGCTTCCTAGACGGAGGAGAGAAATTCATGGGAAGAGCCTAAACTTCATATCTAAGGTGCTCATAGGTCCTGCGCGTCCCAGAACCATTTTGACTTCAAATATTTTTATCTCAGTACCTCTATAAAAATAGAACTCTCAGATGTCCATCCAGAATTTTGGTTTTTAGATTCCTGTCCCATCAATCTGTTTACACTTCTGTGGTGTAATCCTATGGAAGAGAGGAAGACCAGATGCTGTTCCAACCTTCAATAAGTTCTATGAAGCTGTATGGACATGGGTAAAAAATGGGTATTTTTTTATGTGTATACTGCAAAAGAGCTAAACCTTTAAGCAAAAAAGGTTTTTATGACTCCCATATGGAAATTCATAAGGCAACAATTGTTTTTATAAGAATACATGCTAAAAACCATATTTTCAGTAAATATATATATTTAAAATAGTTGGGATGTTTATATGAGCTTAAGTGAAGTTTAGTTATGATTTTTAAAAGATTAGCTCTTGGTACTCTGGTTGCACTCTCTGGTTTCCCATACTTGGAAACATTCCCATTCCTGGAAACATTAGTAAAAATTTTTATTGCATTTTCCTTCTCTCCTCAAGCTTAAACCAGAGCAAAATGTATAGGACAGATTTATGTCAGCTCTATCATTGTATTTATTATGCTACAGAAAGTAATGGATTATTGACATATGATAAATTCAAGCCATCACTGTTTCACCAATGATCTGTTGATAGCTACTTTCCTGTCTCCATGACTGAGTGTTGTTGCAAAAAGATTCAACACCAAAAAATCAAAGCAATGCTTTCATTCTCAGCAGGTTCTCTTGGAGAGAGAAAAGAACAGAAAATCCCTTGTTTAACTAACCTGACTCTTCCCACCCACAACACCCCAAATAAAAGACATAATATTAGCACTGCACTTCTGTTTACAGGGAAAAAGTTCCATGTCATGGCCTGAAATCAAGATGGCTTTGGTACCTTTTATGAATGTATATAAAACTGTCAAACTGGCCTCACATCCATAAGAAGAGAGCAGTGGACAGAATTCACTTGCTTTTGGCGTGAAGCTCTCTTCACTTTTATTTCAAGTTCTTCCTAAAAAGTCTTAGCATTTAAAACTGTCTAATAAGAAGGACATTGGCTGGGGCTGGGTCCATGTCCACTGCTAGAAGTGGTCAGGGTTGATAAAGAGGCCTCTCCAACTTCCTCTGAAATTCCCTGCAACCACTGGGAATATATCCACAGCTAGCAAGTAGTTAGTTCCGAAGTAGTAATGGGAAGTTGTTGTTGTTGTTTTTTTTTTTTTTAAATAAGAAAGACTGTGCTGTAGGGTAAGGATTTTATGAAACACAAAATATAAACCAAGACTCAGAAAAAGGCCTGGACATCCCACAGGTACTGGCTGACTAGGATCATATAGGGAAATGCTATGAAAAGCCAGCAGATATCAAGCAGAATCTATTAAAAGTTTTAATGACTGACTCCACAACAGATTCCTTTCACACTGTGGGGAAAACATATAAATTCCATAATGATGATAATAAGTTCTGAATCGTAAGTAAGTAATAAACAAGATCTGTTACCTTGAAAAAGTCACTGAATCTCTAGAGGAGAGTTTCTTCATTGAGGGAGTTTGGTCAGAACATCATTATACTTTCCAAATCCTTTGTTGTGAAGCAATACTATAACATTCTTAAATAAAACTAACCTCATAAATAACTTTATTTTCCAAGTTCTTGGTATTTCAAGAGCTACCTACCGAAGACATCACAATCTAAATGTTTCCAAGAGCCTCAAACTGTAGGCAGTAAACACAAAGGTGTGAAACAGTGATCTGCTATGATCCACGACTGGCTTCAGAGACCGCAGCTTGGGCTTTCCTCTTGTTTTGCACACTCTATGAATGTGCAATTCTGCATCAACATAGATGAAATTTGGTATTCACCCTACTGGCATTTCCTGAATAATGTGCTTGTAGGCACCAAACAAATGCAAGGAAAACTGCATATGGAGATGGGAGAGTCCTTTAAAACCTATCTGAGCCATGTCGTGGTTCAAAATTAGATACCACTCAATCCACGTGCTATTTTGATCACTGTTCCTTTACATTAGCAAGTCACTGCTGTTCAACAAAAGTGAATCTGACTCTTGGTGATGGGGCCATGGCCCATATTTTCCTGTGAAACAAAAGTTCCCTTCTGACCTCTTGAGACACAGACATTCCTTTTTAAACAAAAATGTTATATCCAAGTCAAGTAACATGCTGATATCACATTTTTTTCCCGATATCAGATTTTTAAGTGAACGTATGTGCTTTAGCAAGAGATGGAGGAAACCTAAACTGACTCATTAAATCTTACTGGAAATTGTTTTAACGAAATGAAACAGAATGACAGTAGTCAATGCACTTTAAACTGATTTTATAGCCAGTAATATAGACTCCCAGATTTTTTCAAGGATGACAAGCATTCTAATAAACTGAATTAGAGTAAGAAGGTAAAAAGTGTATTTGGAGAGTAGGTAGAAGAATCCAAGCTATAAATATTTAAGAAAAAATGTTGGTGAGCAGCTGTAACACATCAGATATTACAATTGGATTAAGAAAAAAACAAATCTACCTGTTGCAGGCATTCCCTTAACCAAATATGTTGCTTTAGAATTAGGTATAAAACAATCCTTACTTATTTTAAAAGAGAAAAAAATTCTGTTTCCTAGTTAATTAGACAAGAAGGGGAATGAGAAGAGAGAGAAATGCAAAAGCAAATTTGTTTTAAAATTTAAAAAACCTGGTTTTCATAAGAAAAAGATGTTTCCATTGGTACACATAATCAGTTTAAACACCACGATGCCCCAGGATAACTTTCTATCAAAATTCCATTTGTCAGAGTGAAACTTAATACTCAACAGAGGAAGTGTGTTCTTGACAGGATATTGGCATAAGTGACATGAGCAAATCAAAAGATAGAAAGTACGACACCTTTTTCAAGATGTTTCTCAGTTCAACTATTTGGCAGTGACTGGAGGTGAGGTGCCCTCATCACTCCAGTAATGAGCACTTTTAGGCAGGTTTTGCTAAATGAAAGGGTGCATTTCACATCCCAAAATGGAGCCTGTGGAAAAGAGCTATTACCCTTTGAAAATTCACAGCTATCTAGAAGATACGCAAGAACTTTTACGATAGAATGCCAGTATCTCCAAAATAATCAGCAATAAAAGCATTCAAAATATAGTGACAATATGCTCTTCTAATTGTTCTGTGTTGTTTCAACTTTAGGAGGAAAGAAGGCATGAGAGAGGGAAGGGGTAAAAAGGGCACATGCCTCTTCTCTGTTAGGACCCTATGTACCATATCAAAGCTGTTTATGTAGTCATAAGTCCTATGGACTCAGCAAAAACCTAGAAGTAATTTCAAAGAACAATGAAGTGCAAATAAAGTATTAAGCAAAATCAAGGCATAACAGGTAAAATAACCAAGAACAGATGTATTTAAGAAGTGTGAGAATTAGAAAAGAGTATACAACCTTATCTTACAAACTACCTTATCTTACGCAGTGTAAACTGAACTACGAGCATAACTGCAGAGTGCTGTTCATGTAAAAAGAGGGCGAGAAAAATCCAAAGCACAAGAGAAAGTTAGCTCTGGAATATGGAGTGTGGAAAAAGAAAGTTAAAAACAAAAAGCCTAACTCAATTAGTTTCTGAAGCCTTTTGGTATCCAAGCTTTATATGCCAGAGATAGTAAGGACAAGGATTCTGACAAGGAGGTAGAAAGGAAACTTAAGTGCCAGGAGGAAATCTGGAATCATCTGAATGATTTCCATGTAACAGTTCTACAGAAAGCACTGGCAGTGCTAGGTGGCTACAAGGGAGGACGGGCACATGTGTATGAGCTAGAGATGGACAACCCTTGTTGTGGTGGGAACAAAGCCCAAGACACAAGGCATGTCAAAAACAATAATGCAAGGACCCAGGATAAGGAAGGAGAACCCACACTGAACGGAACAGGAGTCCCAGGGCCAATACTCAGTGGTCCGTCTGGCGAAGGAGGAAGCACTGCAGTGGGGGTAGAGGCATGTGCCAAGATAAAGCCTCCCCTGGAGTTGTACTGAGATAACAGCAAGTTATGCAAGAATTTCAAGGAGCCAGAAATGACTAATCGTCATTCTCTCTCCAAGGAATACTGATGTTCACAGTGTACATGGAAGGTCCCAGTGATATGGCCTGTGGTCTAAACCCAAAGTGCTGTTATGTATGGCCAGGGCAGACTGTTCCTTTTTACAACAGCTGGGACTATTCGTGAAAAATCCTAACACAAAACTGCTGGCTGCCATTCCCAAAAGGCAACCATGCATTTCAGGGTTCACACACTTTAGACAAGGAAAGTACCGTAAATGAAGACTTGACCACATTATACCACATAAAAAATCTGTTTGTTTTATGTCCAGCTTACTAAGAGAAGAAACTTAAAAGCCAGAAATTCTGTCTTCTGAAGATATTTGAGGCACAATTAAGGATGTATGTAAGAAAAAGCAAAACTCTTAGGAATTCAGTTCTAAAAGTAACTTGCCAGCCTCAGACTGGCATAAAAATTCTCCACCTTTCTCATCTTACTGTAAGATCTAGTGAGAAAGTTTCACAGATCGCCCTGAAGGGCAGTTAATTAAGGGTTCATGTGACTCTGGGTATTAAAAAACTGTTTCAAGCTTGTTCATGATATCAGGAAAGAAATTTTCACAAAAACTGGAAGTACCTAATGTTAAATAAATGAACCTTCAATTACTGGGGAAAATATCTATCCGCCAAACCCTTCTTTCTACTCCGGCTTTCTACAGACTAGCTGAAAAGCCATTAATAGATTTTATATGCATCACACATAGTGAAAACAATTGTCATGTCCCTGTCTTCCACTGTAACATTTTTCTGTGTATTATTTGTTTCTTTCATACTTTTTTGAGAACCCTTTTGGGTAAACTGGAACCAAAGGTCTTAATCTCTCAGTCCTAAGAGATTTATATCTTCTGGGGCACAAGATTATAAATTAAATCATCAAATAACTTCAAGATGGTCCTTTATTTTTCTTAATTAAAATGTCTAAAGTTACCTTGAAGTCTAACAGTTTCTAAATCAGGATTTACTAAACATTTATCCAAAGGTAATACTCCTTTGCCCCAGCCTATATCAACCACCATATTTTCCCCCTTTAAGATTCTAAATACTAATCTAAGCAGAATCATACAGTATTTGCAAAATTGATCTTATTAAATAAACTTTTTTCTCCACAAAGAGCTCCTACAAATTAAAAACAAAAAGCAAACAGACACAACTTGTCCCAAATGATTCAATAGAAAAATGGTCAAGAAATATATAAACTTGAATAAAGTTCAACTTTACTAAATAATTTTTTATTTACAAAATTGGGGGAGGTTTAAATTACAAGGCTAACAGGGATATAGTTAGGCAAACTAATATACTTTGGATGGAAATAAAAAATGGTGCAAAATGCCTGGAGAGTAATGAAATATTGGAAATATTCATAAGGAATCACAGTACTGGGGTGCCTGGGTGGCTCAGTTGTTAACTGTCTGCCTTTGGCTCAGGTCATGATCCTGGGATCCTGGGGTTGAGCCCCAGGTCGGGTTTCCTGCTTGGCAGGAAGCCTGCTTCTCCCTCTCCCACTGTCCTTGCTAGTGTTCCCACTCTCATTGTGTCTCTCTCTCTGTCAAATAAATAAAATCTTAAAAAAAAAATCACAGTATCATCATTTATTTTAAGGATACATGTATATTGAGCAGAATATAAAGGAAAACAACCACTAGTGATTACTTTTAAGTAGTAAGGTCTCAGGTAATTTTTATTTTATTTTACGCTTCAAGCTCTTCTGTATTTTCTACCATGAAAAAGTACACTTTTATAATGTGGAAAAAGAAGATCATCTGTATCAGTAAAGTCCTGGGATCAAGTTAAATTCTTGTACTTTAAATCTTGTCCAAACCCCTTGTTTTCCAAGCACAATGTTTTAAGAATTCCCTTAAAAATTTAGACCTTTAAAAATGCTCATGATAATGACAAATGTTTTCTCAATTTGAAAAGTTCCTTCTTTCTCATCTAAGTTCTGTGATGGCTTTTTGCCATGCAGTTTCTGAATTTTACCTCTCTTTATTTGTTGGGCTATACCCTTAAAATTTTATCAATGTACTTTGGCTCTGAACACAGACTTCCCCAGTGAAAATGGAGCGGGAATACATAATGACAGGGTTAACAGCAGTTGAAAGACACGGTTGGAACGGAGTCCGATAGCGGGTGAAGACCATATGTTTATGGCCACCACTAACTATACATGGAATTCTTTTAAACATTTATGGCCACATCTCTTTCTTTCTTCCGCAACTATTTCCAAAATAATGGAAACAAGAACGATCCTAGTAACGGGAGTTCAGTCCTCTTTCTTGAAAGAATTCTCCAATGTCCCCACAAGCAAGGGCATTTAGGAAAGCATTATTTACAAATCATTCTAAGGGTATGATTAAACTACCCATTAATATAAGTAAATAATAACCTCAAAGGTAGTGCCCTTATAACAAACAGTTTCACCAGGATTTCTCTGTCTTCTCAGCAGGAAAATTCAAGAGTTGAGAATGTACCTGGTTATGCTCCATTAGCCACTGCCCCAGGGCCATTCTCCACGGTTGGCTCTGCCCTGCTTTGTACCCAGGAAGCCAAACCAGCATCTCTGGCAGCAGCTGTGCAGCCCCGTGAGCTCAACGCCACTGGGCAATCCCTTGCCACAGTCCCTTTCCACTCTGTCCTCCCTTTGCCCCGCAGCCCATGGGGGATCAGGGCTCTGGTTCTTGCCAGCTTTTGTGCCTCACTGCCTGTTAATAACTATTTGCTCATCCTTTTACTCGGTCCTTCATTCAAGTTTATTTAAATCTTTTGGAGTTAATTCTGCTTTCTGTCAGACCGAGACTGCTAACACTTTTCCACCAATTCCTTTTTCTCTCTTGATGAGAAAATGTACAGGAGGTTGGGGTGGTGAAGTAGAGAAGCTCATTCAACATTTGTGCTTGTCTTTCTTTGTAAAGGCACTAACTTTTACAGGGTAGAGTCCATGCCTTATATAGGTTAAGACTAAAATTCCTTAGGTCTCAGCAGATACTTTTTTGAAAATATTGATTTCTTCTTCTTGTTCAACACCAACTCAACTTCACAACTATAGTCAAGAATTGTGACACAGTTTTTGCTCCCTTCCTCTCCTCCCCCACTTTCATGTCTCTGTCCTTCTCCCTGACCCCAGAGGCTGTTAAAGCAAATGTATTTTAATCATATGGTCATGTTTATTCTGGTTCATTACTGGAAGTATCTTGGCACCTTCAGATATTCCTTGATAAATGTGTTGTAATGTTTATAGGACCTTTGAGAAATATGTGTGGATTCAGCAGCATTTAAAAACTTCTTTAATATTTTCTTGGCTTCCATACAATTTTTTACCTCTAAAGGCATTTGTTTGTATGTTCCACTCCCAAAAAACACTGTTTTAACTATATACATACATTTTTTTGTGCCAACTTCAAATCTCTAGAAGTAGGATTTCTGCAAACCACTAGTCATCCTAAAGTCAGAGTTTCTTACTGAAGCAGGGGAGGTCTATGGATCATCTTTGTGGGGCTGGTGAACCTGCCTCTAACTGCATTCGAAGACTGTGTACATATGCATTGGTAAGTTTTTCTGAATGGATCTGCAGATTCTCAAAGGGGCTGAAACAGTTGAGAAGTCTTCATCTAAGCAGAAGGAGTTTTATAAAGACATTAAGAGAGCATATTTTAAAATACTTTAAGGATTCAGGGGCGCCTGGGTGGCTCAGTGGGTTAAAGCCTCTGCCTTCAGCTCAGGTTGTGATCTCGGGGTGCTGGGATCGAGCCCCGCATCGGGCTCTTTGCTCCGCGGAGAGCCTGCTTACCCCTCTCTCTCTCTGCCTGCGTCTCTACCTACTTGTGATCTCTCTCCCTCTCTGTCAAATAAATAAGTAAAATCTTAAAAAAATAAAAATAAAAATAAAATATTTTTTACTCAATTTTGGTTTGGCATTACTGCAAGCTGATATTTGTCTTCTATTCAGAAATGTTCAACAATTATGTTTTGGGGCATAATTTCAGCAGTTATATTTAAAACATGAAAGCTAACCAAAAAGATGACACCAAATCTGTGTTCATCATCACTTTCTTTCAGTTATTCTAAAAGACACAGGAGAAAGTAGTAACAGAAAGAATGGAAGGTCTGTGAAAGAAGGCATAATTGAATCAAGTCAACTCCTTAAAAAAAAAATCCTACATATTGTATTAGAGTAAAAATCCTAGAACTTTTATCATTCTGCTACAGAAATAGATCTTTATTTAGCCGATGATATGAAAATCGTGATTCAGTACATCCCCTACATATACCAAAGGACTTCAGAGCTGGAATGGAACAATGGTCTAATCTTCCTTCCCTTCCTTCATCAAAGTTCACGGAATGTTCACCAGAATGGGCCAGGCACATCTCACAAAGTCCAGTCATTGTGGTAAGGACTCCTCAGTCAGGGCCATGTAGGTGACCATGGATTTTAAAACCTCCTTACTCCCAGCACGCCTTCCTCCAAATGTCACCTTGACTTGCTGCATTTTTAGTTATAGAAAGTGTGCCATTTCACAAAAAGCAGAAGTTTGCTCTTAACAATAATTTCCAAAAACCATCTTTCTCATCATAAACCTTCCAAGATTTCCCAACCTTATAGAATTAAAAGCTTGAATTGTTTGTTGTGTTCTCAAAGCCCTCATGATCAGGACTGCACCCAGCTATCCAGCTTTCACTTCCCTTCACTCCCTTCAGATAAGCTGCACTACAACCAAACATAAACACTCCCCATAATGTCTTACAGCTTCTCATCTCCATACTTTTGGCTCCATCCATCCAACCCTCACCGCCTTAAGGTCAACCAATGCTACATTTCACCAGGTCCCTCCAGAGTAATGTAGATCACTGCCCAGTCCTCAGACAGAAGTCAAGTATGAGGTCAGTCCTTAGTCCCCTATCACATGCTACCGTACTGTCCACACACCCACCATTCTTAAGTCTGCAGCCTTCTTCATCTCATGGAAGCCACCATGCCCAGCTTTTGTTATCTTTCACAGAACATAGTGCTTACTGTGTCTTCAAATTAGATCTGGATTTCCCTAGAGTACCCGGTATCTGCTTCCTGGTCTTCTTATGCATTTATCACTGCCTCTTCTGTACTCAATAGAGCGCACTCCCCCAGCACACCCATACCGCCCTTCCGACTCTGGCACGGCCATCTGCTAGGCTCATTCCGTCTTTGGGCAATCACCCCTACTTTCCTTAGCTTCTCCTTGTATGAACTGATTTTACGTGAAGCAACTTTAATTTTCTGAATCTTCAATCTCTGGCACAGATTATGGAGTAAAGTAGGTGTCTATACACACAGATAGTTGTGAGAAATAAATAATAGTAAATGGGATAACATAACGGGCTTAGCGCAGTGTCCTTATTATAGTCAGTACTCCATAAGAGTTAGCTATTATTAATGAATGATTACCATTCTAGCTCTTCTCCAGACATGTTCTTATTTGCTCTTACCTCTTTTAGAGATGTGGTCTGATTTAGCAGAGTCCAGCAAGTCTATATAACCTCTAGATCCCCCTGATAATAGACAGCATCACAGACACTCACAGCTGGTGAAAGTGGCTCTGAATAACCAAACCCCCAGAGCCTTCTCACATCATCTGGTGTTTAGCCCTGCGTTTCCCCTCCCCAGATGGTCCCATCAAGAGCAAACAATGTCTCTTCTTTTTAACTACGGTTTTAGTATTAATTATATTAAAATGTCTCAGATTAGCTTTATTCTGTTAGTGTCTGTGTTTTTTGTTTTGTTTGATTTTTAATGAGAAACTCCTGTCAGACTTTGGTATCATCCCCACAGGCAGATATAGGATGAGTGAGAGCGTGATAAACTGTTATTCCTGTTTTTTAGAGAAATTTTTATACGCAATTTGACATTTGATATGTTTGTTTTCCCTCACTTTTTAAGGAGTATTAGGAATGTTCAACATATCAGCATGGTAACTCCTTGATGAAGATAGGTTTTCTTCATAGCTTGTGAGAGGAAAATATTTGAAAAGAGAAAAGAATTAAAATGGAATGTATTTACTTTTTCACTTTGCCATCACCTCAATGTTTCTCTCAAACAAAAAAAGAAAAAAAGAAAGGAAACTATTTGATTAAGGCCACAGTAAGTTCTAAAATCTGAAAATCAAAACTAATTTAGCATAAATCTATAACATCTCTACAATATGTATTTTCACAGCACAACATATCAATGATATTTACATATCAGAAACTACAGTAAAGGCATTTTAAGATTTCTAAAAAAATTAAATTGGGTTATATCTGCTAACATTGTAAGAAATTTCTCAGAAAACTTTAAGGAATTTTCACTTTGCAATTTTAATTTAAAACCTAAGAACTGATTTAGATAGCTTTGGATGGACATTAATAAAGACATGCAAACTTGAAACACTCTGTAGTCCAGCTTTCAAACTTTTTTTCAAAAGTTCACTCAATTCAGTATGCAAGTCCTTGGCCCTGCTACTTGAATACCTCCTGTTTTACTGTCCATGTTTAGAAATCGAGGCCCCAAATATTGAATATTTTGGGATCTTTAGCTTTCTTGCCGTTAAGATATAAACACAGTATAGTTAGTGAAGTACAGAGCGTGATGGGAGAACCTCAAACGAAATTGCCACCAACATTCACAAAAATGTTTTCCAAAGAAAGGGAGCAAATACTGAGTCCTCGAGTTCAGGACTGATCATGTGAACACAGATGGGTCAATAGCAATTCAGAGAATACTAGTTAAAACCAAAGAATATACATACAGGACATGATACTTATATTTGTAACGGTATAAAATCCTTCCCTAATGAAATATGGGTGTGAAAGGTGGGGTTGCTTTGAAAATGATATGCTTTCATTGTTGAAAACATATCTTACGAGTCCTTCAGTTGATAATTCTGAGATGATCCAAATTTTACTATAATTTACATAACTAAAGAAATAAAATGTGTATGCTAAGGCAGTGAAACATTTTCTTGCCCTCCTGCGACTTACTCTCCCCACTCCATTTTCAAGGGAACAATAAATCAAAACACTATGCACATGGGGTCTGTCTTCTACTGCATTATTCTGGCAAGCTCCAGCCTCCCCGCCAGGCAGTGTCCCCTGCCATCGCCCTCGACTCCCACCCAGCGGCGCTGTCGCTTGGGTCTTGGCTGTCCAAGACCGGGTTTGGCCTTAATCTGGTTCACAGATTGATTTTTCTTGCAACAGAATGCAGCATGAGCCACTTCTCCAACTACCAGACACTAAGTAGTAATATAATTGGAGAGAAGTACCACTATCCTGCCAGCAATGATAGAGCTTTTCAAACCAGCAGGAGGCAGCTCACCCAAAGGGGTGAGGCTGGAGGAGTGACTAAGAACTGAACTGAGTCAAATGGGAATATTTCTGTGCTGCATCCAATAACAGAATGTATATGCTAATGTTATTATAGATTGGGAAGATTTCATATGCTCTGTGGACTAACTTTATCATATGCCTGGAAAAGAGAGGGTGTTTGGATTCACTGGCAGATTTCAACAGATCTACCCTTCCCTGTAACACTGGCTTTTGTTGATTAATTTTTTAAAAGATTTTATTTATTTATTTGACAGACGGAGATCACAAGTAGGCAGAGAAGCAGGCAGAGAGAGAGGAGGAAGCAGGCTCCCCTCTGAGCAGAGAGCCCGATGCGGGGCTCAATTCCAGGACTGAGATCATGACTCGAGCCGAAGGCAGAGGCTTTAACCCACTGAGCCACCCAGGCGCCCCTTGTTAATTAAATTTTAATAAGACTTTTTTTCTTAACAGGGTCGATTCTTAATAGGGTGAGAGGAGAAATACAATTGGCATCAGCCACTCTGACATGATTATTAGTAAGTACAAAAGCATCAGAGAAGTTCCCTTGTAGAGCAGGAAAAAAAGTATTTTCCCCTTCTGGGTCCTTAGAATCTGAAATTTAAGTTGGAGAAAAGTCAAAATGCTTCATTTGTGTTCTGACTTATCTGAACTGTTGCTTAGATAAGCGTTCGCATTTTTGTTATTAATGGGACTCCCATGTCCTTGGTGGGGAGAACACGTTTTAGGATTCACACTGGCATTTATTATGTGCAACCTCATTAACATGAATGCCACAAATCTACAACCTGAAAGTTTTGAGTTAGGCTGGGATTTACCTTCTCTTTAGAAATGAAGAAAGTGCTTGATAAGTAAATGAATGTAAATAAAAACATCTGGACTAAGGAAGTGCTGTTTGAACACCATCAGGTCCTTCAGAAGCCAAATTTTTATATTTTAAGCCACACAGGACCTATGAAATCATAATAACTAATCACAAATTGGTCTCCCCAGGAATGTTAGGCCATAATTTAGTTATGTAATCCATGGAAGGGAAAGAAAACTTTCTTCTAATAACAGTTTTTGCATCAGATTCAGTGACATAGGTATCACCTGGATTATTTGAGAGTAGTACTGACTGGTTGAAATGTTTGTTCTCATATAATCTGTTGGTTTTTCCGAGTCAGACTGTCGAACTTGCCCAAGTTTAATGCTCCATTTTCACTTCCTCAGCATTCCTGAATTTCATTCCACTGATTTTATGCTTTTATCTCCATCAGGCAAGGATTAGAGAAAATGAAAGGCATAAAATTTAAAACCAACTCTTTTTCCTGTTTTAAAAGGAAAAGAGTGGGAAATGCCTAACCTGGAACAGAAAATGGAAATTACTGATCAATTTCAAGGCTGTATGTTTCTCTCATAAAAACCAAGGGTGGGTTTTACGCTTACTCAGATTTTCTGCCCTTCTGCTATATCAGCATATATGCACATATTACCTTCTTCGCTTTCTATATGCTTTTACAGCCTTAAGCATTTATTTCTTTCCCTTTTCAACCACAAGTGAATTCCAGGTCCCTTCCAAGTTAATGGATCTCTTTGCCAATAAGGTGCCTGGAAAGGATACAGCATTCCACGTGTAGTCATATAAACCAGATTTTTCCCACTTCTGCTGCTCAGTCTAAAGTGTCAGGGTATATAAACGGAATTATTACGGATCCTTGATGGAATTGTGCTTCTGGTAATTTTCAGTAATTTTTAGCCCTTTTTGTTTGATCATTTGTCTACTTAAACATTCAAAAGCCTAATGTAAGCAACCGGTTATTATCAAGTATGAGTCCCGGTTCTGCTGATGTGAACTCAGTTTCCCCACTGAAAAATGGTTTTGGTAATACTATTTCATAGTAAGTGCTTAGTAAACATTAGTAAATATTAATGCACCTGTATCATTTGGGGGTCCCAAAACAGCACTACACTTAGACTCTGAGTCTTCGTTTGGTATTCCTTCCAGTCTCTTCTCCTGTTTCTCTTCCTCTGTTCCCAGGGTACCCCTTTGGCACTCTTGTATGTCATTCACCTGGATAATCTATCGACTCATGTAGCTTTAACTCCCATCCAATACTCTGATGTTCCCCAATTTCAATTTCCCAACCTTGATCTCTCTACAGTTTCAGCCACCCAGTAAACTTCTCATTACCCTCATACTCTTCAATTTCAACATGGCAGGCTCAAAATCTGTTACTGTCTTCTATCCTTTTGGCAGAAATGGGGATCTCCACAGTGTAGACAGGAAGC
Organism: Mellivora capensis; assembly: GCA_004024625.1. Classification (NCBI taxonomy): domain Eukaryota; kingdom Metazoa; phylum Chordata; class Mammalia; order Carnivora; family Mustelidae; genus Mellivora; species Mellivora capensis. Next base: position 1,694 of record PISX010027288.1, on the reverse strand, counting down.
ATGTGATCTTGTCTTACTTTAATGCAAACATTGGTGTGTGCTCAGAGCTAAACTCCTCCTGAATCTCTCCCATGTAAGTAATTCATTTCAGCACTACTGGCCAGCGAGGCACCATCCATTATTAGGAATCATCATGCTTTTTTTTTTTTTCTTTGAAAATTCCAAAATTTATTGGGTTCATTTATATGTGAAAACATTTTCTTCCTCCATCTAACCCTGATTTAACTTGTCATTTGGGATAGTGTCTTAGGAAAAGCTCAAGGCTACACTCTCATAATTGCTAAATTACCTTTGAAAGTTGACTAGTCCAAGCTATCAGCTACATTGGCTGGTGCCCAAATAATATGAGAAAGAAAAAAGAAAAGAAAAAGAAAAGGAAAGGAAAGGAAAGAAAAAAGAAAAAGTAACATATATTTTGAGCAATAACTTTTCCCAAGGTCTCCAATATTTTTCAAGTAACTATATGTTTTCAGGGTTTATTCATTATTGACTCTATTATTTTTATCCCTGATAGAGATGGTCAAGACTGTAAAAGTTTGAGGATTTGACAGAACTACATCTGGGTAGAAAGAAAATCATGTCACAGTAACAATTCACTCAGTGGTTTCCCATATCTTTCCCTGATTCACAAAGGTTAAAGATCACAGGGTCTTGAAACAAACATAATACAGTTGTCTGTATGTATCTAAATGCCTTTACATTTAGAACCTATGAAATTCTAATAGACTCTCTATTCCAGCTGAGCCTGACCAATACATTGCTGTAGCAATGAAGAATGTACGGAGTGTCCTTTGTTTAGGAAGAAATTGCTCAAGCACTACTATAATGTACCTTTAAGGCTAATCTGGAAAGAGATGAAAACTCTTTGTTTTTTAAGGTTTCCAAAGTACACCTGCAAGTTTGACCAATGCCTATTAAGTTCCATCTCATAATAAAAGCTATGTCAATTGCCATGTACAGAAAATTTTGAGAAAATGTACAGAAGTTTAACTTCACGCATATCACTGGGCACTGAAATGGCCTATTACAACAACCAAGGCACTCATTTAACTGGGCCTCTCCTGCAGCAGGGCTGACTCAGACCCCAGAGTTTATAGAGAGAGATGCTGGACATTTTATAATCTATTCCTCTTTCTTTTAGCACATAATGTAGAAAAAGAAAACAAAGTTGACTGCATTTTTGGCCAGATACTACTATATAATGTATCATGTAAAAACCTTATGGATCTTGATTTTGGCACTTCCATTGCATGCTTTAAACATTTTTTTTTTTCTGTATTCAGCAAACCTGACAACTACATTCTCTAATATGCCACAGACATTCCCATCAAGCTTGGCTGCAAATCAAGTCTCAATGTCTGACCATATTTCCTCAAATCGGTGGCACCTCTTATAGTCCCTTGTTTTGTTCTCTTCAAGTTTCCATGATTTTTGTTTTTCTGTGTTTGTACATTCCTCAGCTTTCACTTTGTTGGCCTTGAATTTGATCAGCTCTGTGAGTCTCCTGGCCACAGATCTCTATTAGTGGGAAGGAACTGGCCCATACAAGGTTGGGTGTGTAGCATGTGCAGGCTCTTTCCGACGTAAATCAACAACAAAGACATGTTGGGAAACTAGTGTCATGAGGGAAAGTGGTGCCAAGTTCAAATGATCATTTGAAAGGGAGTTTGGTTTCAAATTGAAACCCAGACCCC
>PISX010027287.1:0-23126 GCA_004024625.1 Mellivora capensis | reverse complement strand
TCTTATGGTTCTTGGTGCTATAGTAAATGGAATCGATTCTCTAATTTCCCTTTCTGTATTTTCATTGTTAGTGTATAAGAAAGCCACTGATTTCTGTACATTGACTTTGTATCCTGCCACGTTACTGAATTGCTGTATGAGTTCTAGTAGTTTGGGGGTGGAGTCTTTTGGGTTTTCCATATAAAGTATCATGTCATCTACGAAGAGAGAGAGTTTGACTTCTTCATTGCCAATTTGGATACCTTTTATTTCTCTTTGTTGTCTGATTGCTGTTGCTAGGACTTCTAATACTATGTTGAACAAGAATGGTGAGAGTGGGCATCCTTGTCGTGTTCCTGATCTCAACGGGAAGGCTGTGAGCTTCTTCCCATTGAGGATGATGTTTGCTGTGGGTCTTTCATAGGTAGATTTTATGAAGTTCAGGAATGTTCCCTCTATCCCTATACTTTGAAGCGTTTTAATCAGGAATGGATGCTGGATTTTGTCAAATGCTTTTTCTGCATCACTTGAGAGGACCGTGTGGTTCTTCTCTCTTCTCTTATTGATTTGTTCTATTACATTGATTGATTTGCGAATGTTGAACCATCCTTGTAACCCAGGAATGAATCCCACCTGGTCATGGTGGATGATCTTTTAAAGAATGTATCAATGAAACTAGAAGCTGGTTTTTTGAAAGAATCAATAAGATCGATAAACCATTGGCCACACTAATCCAAAAGAAAAGAGAGAAAGCTCAAATCAATAAAATTATGAATGAAAAGGGAGAGATTACAACTAACACCAAGGAAGTAGAAACAATCATCAGAAATTATTATCAACAGTTATATGCCAATAAGTTAAGCAACCTAAAGGAAATGGATGCATTCGGGAAAAATATAAACTTCCAAAATTGAACCAGGAAGAAGTTGACAACCTGAATAGACTGATATCTAGTAATGAGATTGAAGCAGTGATCAAAAACCTCCCAAAAAACAAGAGCCCAGGACCTGATGGATTCCCTGGGGAATTCTACCAAACTTTCAAAGAAGAAATAACACCTGTTCTCCTGAAGCTATTTCAAAAAATTGAAGCAGGGGCACCTGGGTGGCTCAGTGGGTTAAGCCGCTGCCTTCGGCTTGGGTCGTGATCTCAGGGTCCTGGGATCGAGTCCCGCATTGGGCTCTCTGCTCAGCGGGGAGCCTGCTTCCTTCTCTCTCTGCCTGCCTCTCTGTCTACTGTGATCTCTCTCTCTGTCAAAAAAAAAAAAAAAATCTTAAAAAAAAGAAATTGAAGCAGAAGGAAAACTTCCAGACTCTTTTTATGAAGCCAGCATTACCCTGATCCCCAAACCAGGCAAAGACCACACCAAAAAGGAGAATTTCAGACCAATATCACTGATGAATATGGATGCTAAGATTCTCAACAAGATCCTAGCAAACAGGATCCAACAGCACCTTAAAAAGATCATCCACCATGATGAGGTGAATTTTTTTTTTCAACCTGGCGACAGTAACATAAGGAAGCCTTCTGAAGGAGATCACATTTAGGCCAAACCTTGCCAAATCAATAGGATATGGCCCTAGGGATATGCGGAGAAGGCCCTTCAGGGAAACTGGCCTAAACACAGAGGGGTGAAGGCCCAGAGCACTGAGAAAGTGGGGCACTGGAGGCATGAAGGGGGAGCCCTGCGAGAGCACATTGGCCAAAGGATTAAACTTCCCCCTTGCAGGGCATGCTAGGATCTTGCTTAAAGATTACAGTTCCAGGGCGCCTGGGTGGCTCAGTGGGTTGAAGCCTCTGCCTTTGGCTCAGGTCTTGATCCCAGGGTCCTGAGATCTAACCCCGCATCGGGCTCTCTGCTCAGCAGTGAGCCTGCTTCTGCCTCTCTCTCTCTCTCTCTGCCTGCCTCTCTGCCTACTTGTGATCTCTGTCTGTCAAAGAAATAAATAAAATCTTAAAAAAAAAAAAAAGTTTACAGTCCCAGAAAGGAAATGTCTAAGAAATAGACCCATAAATAAATACAATGTTTTAAATACTGATAGTGCTGCAGAGATCCCATTTCAATAAGGCTCTTTCCAAGCCCAACCCAGAGAGCACCAGCTTGGTCAGGGCAGTGATGTCTGGGATCAGAGGGGAAGTGTGAGCAGAACCAAGGGGCCGAGGAAGGTGGGGTAGGGAAGAGCACACCAGGCTGGAGGAACAGCCTGTGCAGAGACCTCAGGGCCGGACAGAACACAGCACCATTCAGGAACTGGAATGAGTTCCTCCTTGCACCTCCCACCATTGCGCTGCACACCGGTCTGGGCCTTGTGTGCATTCCCGAATTTGTAGTCTCCCACCACTGCTAATTTGCTCCTGTGCTCATTCCTCTCGGCAACTTACACTGATCACCTCGGGGCATCACTGCAGACCCTCAGCTGCATTTCTGAGCCCAGAGGGCCCCATGGCCACCAGATGCACACCAGATTTGCTCAGTTTTGTGAAAGTGTGCCTGCCTGAGTCCCACCTGGGTCCTCCCCGCTCTCCCCTTCCCATCCTACCAAGGTCCTTCGTGCCCCAAACAGAGGATTATGCCCCCACTCCAGTACCCAGAGAAAATCAAGTTCAGGTCTGCCTGACAAACCACGTCCCAGTTAATGTTCTCCCTGTAGATCCCTCCTTTATCGTACTTTTAATACCGTGTATCTTTAATACCCTGCTTTTTGACTGGGATTTATGGGACTGAGAGGTGGTAGTTATGTGTATGTCCCCAAAATTCAATGCAACATTTTTTAGCAAAACAGGGTGTGGGAAAAGAATCAAGACACACTCCAAATAAAAATCCTAGAAGGTCCAAATCAAGTTGTGTTTTGAAAAACATGAGAGCAGCTGGGGTGCCTGGGTGGCTCAGTTGGTTGAGCAGCTGCCTTCGGCTCAGGTCATGATCTCAGAGTCCTAGGATCAAGCCCCGCTCCAGCTCCCTGCTCAGCAGGGACTCTGCTTCTCCCTCTGCCTGTTGCTCCTCATGCTTGTGCTCTTTCTCTCTTTCTCATTCTCTCTCAAATAAATAAATAAAAATCATTAAAAAAAGAAAAACAAGAAAGCAGCAACAAAGTCAGTCCCCAAGAGAGGCCAGATTCCTATGTGGGGCAATTGCTTGTGACTGTCCATATTAAATAACAGGGTGACCAAGAAGCTGACCTAGAAGCATTTGCCAACCTCACATGATTATTTCTTGCATATAGAAGCATTGTACCATATTTTACAGTTAGATCTAGGATGTTGGTTGGGATTGGGGTTGACAGGTATGAATAAAATGTTCCCCCTTCAAAAATAATAGAAAGAACAAAAACAGAAGGAAAGGAAAGGAAAAGAAAGATGTTCCCAGAAGCATTTTCACAGAACAGCTCATTCTTGGAGATAAATTACTGACATTAACCAGGAGATATTGTGAGCTCTTCACATTTGCATGGTAGGTAGTAGTATTCTGGGGAAACGCAGTGTATAGTAAAGCCTTGCAAATATATTTGGTGTTTATTATGTAAATCAGAGTTTGGTTTTTAGCTCAGACAATCATCTCCATCAATGTCTGGAAAGACAGTTCTAAAGTCATGTGGAATGCAAGACAATTCATTGTGAGATGGGCTCAGGCGCTGCAAAATAGCTAGCATCCAGGCTCTTCCCAGGCTCCCCAGTGCTGGCAGCACCCTGTCAATACTGTGGCCACCGGAAATACCCCTCCACCAGCATTTTAATCCCCTGGGGCTTTCCAACTTCATGATAAAATGATCTGAAAGAATGCAATGGCCAAATGCACTAGGGTGAGTGAGGACAGGGCATGGGATGGCTTCAAGGACCCCTCCGTTCTTTCCATGAGCATTTTTTTTTTCATTGAAATATTCACATACCATAAAATTCACCCTTTGAAAGTGGTTTCTCGTATATCCACAAAGTTGTGCAACTCTCACCACTAACTCCAAAACATCTTTATCAGCCCAAGAGAGGTCCGAGTACTGGTTAGCAGCCCCGCCCCTTCTCCCCTCCCCCACGCCCTGGCAAGCACCAATCCGAGGTCCATCTCTGTGGACCCGCCCACTGTGGACATTCCATTCAAATGGAATCACAGAACACAGTGGCCTTTTGGGTCTGGCTTTTTCACTTAAAACAATGTTTTCAAGGTTCATTCACACTTAGCATGGATTGGTACCTCATTCCATTGAAAGGCTGAATACTATTTCATTATATGGATAGACCACCATTCATTGGTGATTCATCCATTGATAGACAGTTGAATGAGGGCTACTTTTGACTATTATGAATAGTGCTGCTATGAACATTTGTGTATAACTTTTTGTGCGGTCATACATTTTCAATTTTCTTGGGTACATACCAAGTTGTTGTTGGGTCATACGGTAATTCTACGGTTAAATTTTTGAGGACCTGCCTTTTTTCGTTTGTTTGTTTAAGGGATTACACTATTTTCAAATCCCACCAGCAAAGTATGATGGTTCCAATTTCTCCACATCCTCACCAACACTTGTTCCTGACAGTCTTTTGGATAACAACCAAACTGAGAGGTGTGAGGTAACATCCCATTGGGGGTTTTGTTTACATTTCCCCAATGACCAATGACATAACAGATCTTTCCAGGTGCTTTGTGGCTATTTGTAGATGTTCTTCAAGAAATGTCTGTTTCAAAAAAAAAAAAAAAAAAAAAAAGAAATGTCTGTTTCAGTCTTTTGCTCATTTTTAACTGTGTCACTTGTCCTCTTGTTGAATTGTAAGAGTTCTTTATATATTACTGATACAAGTCCCTTAACAGATGTATGATTTGCAAATTTTTGTCCCATTCTGTGGGTTGCCTTTGCACTTTCCTGATGATGCCTTTGGAAATACTGAAGTTTTAAATTTTGACGAAATCTGATGTACTTCTCTTTCTTTAGTTGCTCATGGCATGGACCTTTGAACCAGCTGTGCCAGCAGCCCCACCTCCCCGCACAAGGCCAGGGAATGGAGGCTGCTGGGATTTGAATGGGGGGCCACACCCTTCCCATTTCAAAGCCTCCTGCTGGGATTCCATAAACAGGGTTTAATTTCTCCAGATTAAAAAAAAAAAAATTCTGTCTCTACTCCAATAAAGTGTTCTCCAGAACAGGCAGCACCAACCCTACTAGTCATCCATACCTCAGAGGCAACAACCCTCCTGGCCCTTTCTTGAAGAGCAAACCAAGCTAAGGGTGTGGGGACCCTGAGCCCTGAGTGGGCACCACATGGGGCAAGGGACACCAGAGGGGCAAGCTGGACAGTGAGGAAGGCCAAGGTCATCCCTTTGCAGAGGGAAGTCACCCCAAGCAGTGTCCTCCATGGGCCTCAGCTGGGAACCCACCCCTTCACTACCCCAGGCCACGCTCCGGTTTCACAGCAAAGGGCCGGGCTAAAATGTAAATATGTCAGCAGGTTGGGGACACATTCCTGGATGGCTGACGCTGGACTATACTGGGGAAATTGAGGAAATCCTGCAGCTGGAGAAATGGAGGCCCAGTGACAGCGAGGCACTCACAGTGAGTCCCTAGCTGGGGAGGAACCACACTCTCCTGCTTCCCCCGCTGACCTCCAGTGAGCATGTTGGCTGGAATGAGGTCCGTGGGTCTCCAGCAACATGCAGGGCCTGTGGGACATGAGCGGCTTGCTTGGAGATCAGGCATAGGGAGGTCCATGTCCCAGCAGGTGAGCCCCCTCACAGAGCACAGCAGGGCGGCCAGAGCAGCACCAGGACACGACCCCTTGGCAGGTAGGCACCTCGCCTCTTTGGGACAACCCCACGATCTGGTTGTCTTAATAACAGTAACAGCGGCCATTCCCTGGTGCTTCCTTGAGTGCCAGGTACCGTGCTATGAAATGTACACGCACATGGCACAGATCCTCCCGACAGCCCCATGAGTGTTTTCCAAGAGGACACCCAAGTGACTTGCCCATGATCATGACCCATAAGAGCTGAACAGGCTTTCAAACCCAAGCATGCCAATGCCAAAGTCAGGGCTCATAATGGCCATACTTCCCGAGGGTCTCAGCTCTCTGGCTGAAGATCCTCGCTGGAGCGGATGGGTGGACTGCTCCCCTTAGCCGGCTTCATCAGGCTGAGCTTGGCTCTGGAGCCATCAGATCCCTAGTCTGTTCCCGCAGGGGAGGCCTGGGCTCGCCTCCGGTGTCACAGCGCCCCCTGCTGCTCACTCCCACACTCTTCGGCAGGATCTCTTTACTGCCCAAGGGCAGCCTGTTAGAAGCTCTGGGGGTTCCCCAGATGGGAGCCCCACTCCCTCACTAACACCCTATCCTCTTAAAGGTCCTCCTGGAGTCGGGAGCAAATGAATGTTTGTTTCTGGGTGCTGAGGTCCCCAAATTCCTCTAGTTTGCCAACCTCCCGTCATGAAGCAGGCAAGAGGAACCTGCACACACTGGAGGCCAGCGACCGCACTCCCGCTCTTCACATTCCTGCAGACGTGTGTAAACCGATCTCGGTTCCCTCAACTGCCAACAGATGACCAAAGTGCCTACTTCCCTACTGGGGTACGGCTGGGGTCCAGCACCTCATACTGAGTTCCTCCCGTTCCTGAGCCTCAGCCTCCTCATCTCCTGAGGTTCTTGGGCACCTGGCCTTCACCTGCATTACCTCACTCAATCATCACGGTAATACACAAGGTGGAATAAGGAAATCGAGGCTCAGAGGAGTCAAATAAGTTGCCCGAAGTCACACAGCCAGCAATATATGGAGCCAGGATTCCAAACCAAGCAGCCTGGCTCCCCATGCCGGGCTCATAACCACCGTGTCACAGTGTCTTCCGGTGGCAGGATGCCTTATACATTATGAAATGTGCAGACTCGGCCTGGGGCTGGGAGATCTGGAGGAGGAAGAAATTAGAAAAATTAGTAATTTGAAGAATAATGCCACAGGGGGAAGCACCTGGACTTGCATCCATCTTGGCAGACTTCCTGGAGGTGGTGAGGGCTGAGCCAAATCTCTTGGTGTTACAGGGTCCAGTGGTCAGGATGACTGGTGGAAAAGGGCCTGGCTGCCCTCCATCTGCCCATCTGGAAAGGGGTGGGTGGTTCCCAACTTCACAGGAACTTTGAGACAACAGGCACGGGGGGACTGTCACACTAATGAACACATTTGCTGGGTGTCTCTATGGGCCAGGCACAGTGCTAAGTGCTTGATGTGGGTTATCTTTTTTAATCCCCCAAGAGCCCTATGGGGTAGGAACCATTAATATGGCCCCTTTACAGTTGAAGAAACTGGGCTTTCCAAGACTTTGAGTGGCTTTCCCGAGTCCTCACAACAACCAAGAGGAGAAGGCAGGATTTGAACCCAGGTAGCCTGACTCCATGCCCTATGCTACACACCCAAGTCATAGAGCTACACTTTCCCCAGGAAGAAAGCCCCTGGCAGCAATCTTCACTCTCCTGCCATCTCTGTTTGGACAGCCTTCTTAGATGTTCCTCCTCGAGACTGCTTTCAGCTGAAGCAAATCAAGAAGAAAAAAGCCTTCCTTTCTCTCCGTGTCCCAGCATCCAGAAGGTATCAAATGGAGGATGAGCCCAGAACGAATGGTTCTTGCTTGGGGACAGACAGATTATCTATGTCTCTGGCGCCCCCTGCTGCCCCAACAGAGAACTTGATGGGACCGCCGCATAGGGGATCACCCCAGCGCGGCAGGCAAAGGAGGTCAGGAGCAGGGCTTCCCAAGCCATTTGTGAAGAAAGACCAGGCTGTTATTTGTTTGTTTGTTTGTTTGTTTGTTTGTTTGTTTAACTTCCAGTCTGTTGCAGATGAAGACTTTTTGTAAGGTGCAATACAAATGGAATTAAGGAAAAAATGAAATGAAATGCTTAAATATTACACGCAGCCATATCAAATTGCTATAAAATCTTCTCATTGTGACTCTCAGGTTCTCAGTAAGAATTTCCTGGGCCTGTCTTCAGGTGACAATGGTCTGTGAGCCAGCATGGGCCTGGCTATCTCAGCCTGAGTAGCACTGGTCCAAAGGGTCACTGAGATCGATGGCCAGCGGAGACTGATGGCTAGCTAAGAGGAACCCATCCCCTGAGGCACCGCCTCAGCAGACAGCAAGGGTTCCTGTGCCGTTCGGAGACTTGGGGCTGCTGCTAACTCGGGGGACAGCTGTGCACCTGCAGTTGGGAAAGAAGGAGTAGCTTTGGTCTGAGACAGCCCCAGGGACAGCATCCCCAAGAGGGTGCCCAGGCCCCGGGCTCTGCCCTCCCCACCTGTAAGCAGGAAGGTGAGGCTGCCTGAGCCAAGGAGGCCTCTGAAAACAGTTCTATCCTCTAACAAGCTGGGAGGTTGTGGGATGGAGGTCTGAACCTGATGTGAGACCAAGATGGTGGATGCCCTAGTTTCTCGGCCTCATCACCTCCCCTCTCTGAGCTTCCTCTTCCACAAATATTAAAAATGAGGGGCTCGGATTGTCTCTGAGGCCCCTTCTACATCTTGTCCTGGAAGATCTGCCTGTCCTTGGCGGGGGCATTGGGGGAGCGCCGCAAGGCTAAGGCACAGCCAGGAGGAGAAACTGGAGTGGGATGGAAACGCGTTGGTTGTGCATTGCAGACTGTCTCCAAGGCTTCCTTTTTTTTTTTTTAATTCATTTATTTATTTGACGCAGAGAGATCACAAGGAGGCAGAGAGGCAGGCAGAGAGAGAGAGGAGGAAGCAAGCTCCCGACTGAGCAGAGATCCCGATGCGAAACTCGATTCCAGGACCCTGAGATCATGACCTGAGCCGAAGGCAGAGGCTTAACCCACTGAGCCACCCAGGCGCCCTCTCCAAGGCTTCTTGAGGACAAGGAGGATCCAGGGCCAGGGAGACCAGACCTGTCTGGGAGGGGTGCGCACAGGGCGACCTTGGAGGGCAGAGGTGTGGCAGATCTGCTGGGCACAGACATTTGCTGAAACTGAAGGAGCACTGGAAGGAGGCGAAAATAGCTCTTTCCACGTTAGCTAGCAGCCACACACAGTCACACTCATCTTGTCCCCTCCCCCGCCAGTCTCAGCTCCGCTCCGCCCCCCCTCCTCACGCCGCCTCTAAGCAAAGTAAACCCTAGTGCTTGAAAGAGAGCAAACAGCCGCTGGGCAAGGAGCCAGCTTCCCATCTATTCCCAGCCAAGGTGAACAGGCTGCGAGTTTGTTGACAGAGAAAAAAAGTCATCAAGTTTTCATTACCCAGTGAAGGCAACAGAATGTCTTGGTATGTCGACAGTTTCCAGGCAACAAAGAGGAACCAAATACACAGGCCCCTCACCTAAAAAGATGTTTCCTTTATAAGCATCAGCTTGGATGGGGAGCCGGGGGGTGGGGGGGGGAACGAGAGCCAGAGGCAGGTGAGATCACTGGGCAGCCACAGGGCCGGATCCAGACGCTGGAGGTTTGTGGCCATCTGCAGTGACTTTGTTAGCAGAGCTTGTCAGACTATGACTCAAACTGAGCCTGCCTTTTGGAAGCATTCAGGTACCAGACGTCAGAGCAAGACCCAAGAGATCAGTTGGTGTGACTTATTCATCCCTTCATTCAAAACAAACATTTCTGAGCATTCCCAGGGCCTGGCGCTCGGGCCCGAAGCCCGGTCTAGCTGCAGAGATGTGTCCGGAGACCACTTCTCTTCACTTTACCAATAAGAAAACCAGAGCCAGAGAGAAGAAATGACTGTCCCAAGATCACGCAACCACGTGGAGGCTGAGCTGTCCTTGAACCCATAGCTGAAGGTGCTCTGTAGCCATGCCCTGGTCCCCAGGATGCTCAGGACTGGGCTCTTAGCTGGGGGCCCCCCAAGTTGCTGGCCCAGATAGAGTCTTGTCCAGAATCAACCCGGGGAGCTTTCGAGAAACCTTGAGCAAAAAGGTTCAGATATTGAATCTAAAAACTAAAAGGAGATCATTAGAATCTCTTGTGGTGGGTATATTATTGTGTTTTTTTTTTAAGATTTTATTTATTTATTTGACAGACAGAGATCACAAGTAGGCAGAGAGGCAGGCAGAGAGAGAGAGGGGGAAGCAGGCTCCCTGCTGACCAGAGAGTCTGATGTGGGGCTCGATCCCAGGACCCTGAGATCATGACCCGGGTTGAAGGCAGAGGCTTTAACCCACTGAGCCACCCAGGCACCCCTATTATTGTGGTTTTTTAACTCTCAAGGTGGTTCTATCCAAAATAGGAAGGGTGACCCTTTCCAGAGTGCTTTGTCAGGACTGTAGGCTCCCAGGATGTCTCTTTGTGTTTGCGCTGACATTTCCCAGCGACTGTCAATGAAGATTCAAGAATAAGTCAACACAGGTCCTCACAATAAATGCCAAAGCTTGTTCACAGAGTAAACCATGTGCTTTAGCCTGTCTTAAAAGAATCTTTGCTGAGTAAACAGAAGGAGGGCTTTACTTGAGAGTAAACAGAGCGAGGAGCTGGGTGCACCCGGAGGGCTGGTAGGTGAGTCTGCTGGCAGAGGCGGTAGAGATATCTTTGAGGGGGGCTGTGAGGTCAGGGGGCTTATCTCATGTGCAAGCAGAACAGATCTCTCTCCCCAACAGCCTCTGCTCCCATGAGGATCCCACTTCTCTCAGGAAGGAGACAGAAACCAAGACTGAAACGAGAACTTAGAGATGCACCTCCTTTGCTCAGAGGTTTCAGGAACTCATGTCTTGACCTTCCCAGGACCATTTTTATTTTTAAACATGATTACAATGAAATGTAGTCTTCATGATGGTTCATCAGACAGCAGCAGGAAAAATGTCTTTGGTCCAGATAGGCCACCAGCTTTCTGTCTCTGTCGACACTCATTCAGTATTATCCTTGGTGGTAGTGGATAAGGAAATGAACCTTAGTAGCTGCTGATCTTTTGCCCACAACTTACCACTTCCTTCATAGCCTTATTTACATGACTGTCTCATTTTCCAAGTAAAGACACATTACTGTCTGAAATCTTTGACCCGTAAACTTGTTAGGCTCGAAACCCCAAGTGCAACCACTGACATAAAAGCATCTCAAATATCTTTTCACCAGGAAAAAACAAAAACAAAAACAAAAACCTCAAATATTCCACTTTTCATTTAATTTATTGATTCCTTGCCTCCTTCTTGAAAAAATATGGGAATGTAGATTGAAGTACTAATATGCAGCAAAATCATTAAAGGAGGCACACACACACACAAAAAATGTTTTAATTAGTACCAAGAAAACAAGGAGGAAACATTACCCATCTTGGGTCCATTTAACTGCTGAGAATAGGCACTGAGCCTGGCACTGTTTGTCAGTAGCTAAAGCCGAGAGGCAAGCCTGGGAAGTCACAGAACCCTTGCTATGATAAAAGAGGCCTGGCTAGCAATTCCTCAGAGGATACAAACTTTCTCTTGGCCCTAAATTTTAGAAGAATTTTCACATGAGACCTTGTAACAACAAAACAGCCTCCACAAGTTTTATGGCAAAAGCAGAAGTGGTTTTCATGTGGCTGTTTCTTCCAACAACCTTGGAGGAAAGCCAAGGGCACGCCAGATAGCACAGCAGCTCAGTAATGTGCTTTTCTGTTTTTCGACAAGAAATGAACTTGAGCATGTGAAGAGGAAAAGTCAAACATTCTAAGTAAATGACACAGGAGGTATGACCATATTAGATAAAGTGCACTTGGTTTCCTCTTGGCAGAGTCACTGGTGGGCATACAAACATGCCTCTCCTTCCTGAGGTGTGGACTGACTTGCTCACTCCTGGGCCAACAGCCCACCTCCCCAGCCTGCCTGACTCACACACCCCACCCAGCCCAAGTATGCTCTAGCGAGAAAAGGTCGACTTATCTAAGTAGCCATTCCTACGATTGGCCACTCTGGGGCAGCACTGAGCCAGCATCCAGAAAACAAACTCCCCCCCCCCCCAAAATTCGCTTTGTAATGAGCAAAGCCATCCAGCATATAAACAAGTCTACCAATCCACTATATCCATTCATCCTGAAAATCCCATGTTTGGCTGTTTCCACAAATATTTAAAGGTGGAAAAATAAAATAGCCCCTCCAATAGCAGAAATGTTTTCTGTGATTCTCTTTGCAATTTTTAAAGGGTCGATCCATCATATAAAAACAGCAAAGATATACTAACATTTTTTGAACAGGAACCATGCTGAGTGTCTGACATGTACCATACAGTGTAATTCTGCAAGAACTCGATGAGGTTGGTGTCATCATTATCCCTATCATGTAAGTGAAGAAACTGAGGCACCCAGAGTTTAGACAACTCGCCTAAAATCACACAGCCCTATTCAGTGGCAGAGTGGGATTTGAGCTAACCCAGGTAGTGTGACAGAGAGCATTTAACCTACCTCCTTAAAGACCTTTGGCATCTCAATCCGCACTCCTCCCAGAACCAGATATTGTATTCCCCACCATAGCCTCAGGCTAATAGCCAGCAAAGTTTTTCCTTACTTTCCTTATTTTGAGCTAAAATTGTCTCCCAGTTGGTCAGAGTTCTTCCCTCCAGAACTACATAAAATAAGTTGGTTTTTTTCCATTTTTTTAAAGATTTATTAATTTATTTGGTTGACAGAGAGCACATACAGGAAGAGCAGCAGGCAGAGGGAGAAGGAGAAGTAGGCTCCCCACTGAGCAGGGAGCCCGATGCAAGGCTCGCCCCAGGAACCTGAGCTAAAGGCAGATGCTTAACCGACTGAGATACCCAAGTGCCCCAAGTTCAGTTTTTCTTCTATATTGAAGACCCTTCACTTTTAAAAAATTAACAATAGTGTTAACTGTTGCTCCCCAACAGCCACCCCCCCCCCCAAAAAAAAACCCAGCCCTATGCCTGGAACAAGTCATTATGCCCAATTTACAAATGTGCCCCATCCCATTCCTGCTGGTTAACAGCAAGTGCTGGAATCTCCTGATGCAGAGGTTTAACAATAATTGGGTAACCAGTGCCCGAGAGGACAATGCCATTACCAAACCAGACTTAAAAGCTATTAAAAGTAATACATGGCTGTGGTTTTTAAAAATCCAAGCAATATGGAATGGATAACTGAAATGGAAAATCTCACTCCCATCCTCTCCAACCCTTCTCAGAGGTCATCTTTTACCTTTTATTTCTTTGTGTTGTTTTTTTTTTCCTTTAACCCTTCCAGAATTTCCTTTACACATACAAACAGATGCATGTGAACAGATGCACGTATTAGGTATACTGGTCTTCACCTTGCTTGTTTCACTCAACAAGGCCTTCTAGATATCGTTCAATAGCAGCACTCCTGTTAACAGTCACACGAAAGCCTCCTCAGGCAATTTTCTTCTCTTGCAAAAATGCTTCATTGAAATTATACATGTATTTTTGGGATGGATTTCTGCAAGTGAAATTCCTGGGTGAAAGAGCACCTTTAATTCTGAGAGATGGAACCCAATCACACTCCTTAAAAAGTGGTAGTAATTTACACTCCAATCAACAGTCCATTTTCTGAGTGTGGTCCACGTGGCTTATTATCCAACTATTAAACCTTCCTTCAGTATTTGGAGACAGTTATTAATTCATTATTTCAGACCATGTTTATTATGCATCTTGTTCTTGTCAGGCACAGTGTGCCCTAAACCAGGAGTTTCCAAAGCTAACCATCAGACTCTTCCTGTGACTGGTAAAAATGCAGAGTTCCCACCGCCTTTCGCCTCCCCCCAGCTTTGGGTTCCTCAGCCTGTGCAGCGTGCAGGGGCCCAGGAAACTGGGTAGTTGTTGCTGTTTGTTTCTTTCAGGTGTTTTGTTTTGTTTTGTTTTAACAGCTGCGCAGGTGCCTCAGCTGGATGATGAGTAGCCAAAAGCAGAACAAGTCACTTCTTTTTCTGGGCGAAAACACTTTCTGGAAATGAAGGTGCTGGGAAGAGTCAGTACCTACTTCTCTAAAGTTATACAGGGAACTAGTTGGAGTGATATTAACTATCAATGCCCAACCGCCCCTTCCCTTGAAAACCAGCTCTGGGGCAGGAATGGGTCATTAGTTTACATATATGCCCCATCCCATTCCTGCTGGTTAGGCGAAAGTGCTGGAATTCACGGCAGAGGGGCTTCACAACGGACTAGTTACTGTAAGGACCTATTTTATATTTTTATATTTTAGCCAGAGGCTTCCCTGCTCCCCTTCCCCCAGGGGATTTACTTTTTAAAAACAAGTCCTGGAAACCAGCCTCAGGTAACAAAGCTCAAATACAAGGGTGGGTCAGGCCAGGTGGAGACATCCGATCAATGGGGGGGTTGCACACTGTCTCCCTAGTTACCAAGGAGTATGGGCCCACCCTTTGGGAGCCTTTTGGGCGCCAATCCTAACCAAGGTGTGATAGGCTGGTTCAAATGTCTACTAGGGTAAATTGTAATTCAGTTGGTCACCTAGCATCACTGTGGAGTTTCCTGTGTGTGTGACAATCTCATTGGCCACCTGTGCGTGGCCAGGCCCAACTGCATGGCCAGGCCCAAGTGCATGGCCTTTGCCCTTAAAAGCTAGTCTGTGAAAGAGGGAAGGGTCGCCCTCTCTTGTAAGAGGTGCGTTCCCGAATGTTCGCTTAGATTCTTGATGATTAGCGCGAAATAAAGCTTTGCTTGACCTTCACTTTATATCAGTCTCGCTCCTTTAATCACGGACCCATTTTGGGGGCATAACAGTTACTTTAGTTTACTAACCAGCGCCCAAGCCCGCGGAACCTCCACTAAAACAGACTTAAAAACTATTGTGATGGGGTCGCCTGGGTGGCTCAGTGGGTTAAAGCCTCTGCCTTCAGCTCAGGTCATGATCTCAGGGTCCTGGGATCAAGCCCCGCATCTGGCTCCTGAGCAGAGAGCCTACTTCCCTTCCTCTCTCTGCCTCCCTCTCTGCCTACTTGTAATCTCTGTCAAATAAATAAATAAAATCTTTAAAAAACAAAACTATTGCGATGTTAATGAGCATGCGCAAAAGGCTTCGAGGACCCACGCGGGCTCCTAGTGGTCAATGGGCCTCGGTGCAATTGAGAAGTTCGGCTTCCCTGGCCACCCTCGGCTTTTAGCCCCGCCTCTCGTCCCGCCCTCCCAGCACGGACTTTGGTTGGCGAGCAGCAGGCTATAAAAGCTCCACCTTGGTCGCGCGAGTCTCAGGCACCCGTGCGGGTTGAGGACTTTTCTCGTTTGGCGCGTGAAGCAAGGGCGGGCAGAGGACTCTCTTCATCCCGCTGCCTGCCCTCAGTCCCCAAGCTCGTGCACCTTCTCCGTCATCCTAGAGGACGTGGACGTGACAGGGGCCGTGACAGATCACTATGTCCGGAAGGCGGTTTGCGAGCAAAGGGCGCCACATCTTTGCTTCTGCTGCCTCACAGGCTGAGAATTCCCGGTTCAGCACTGAAGCCTGGCTCGGGCCTCACCTGGGGAAATCTCCGGATGCCATTGCCTTCCGTTCACAGAGCCGCGTCCCGCGGGTTCCCACCTGAGGGTCTGGCCGCGCACACCTGTACTTGGCAACCTGGAAGGTGAGTACTGAGTGGGGAAGGAAGGAAAGGTGGGAGGGAGGGAGGAAGCTTGCCGTGGGGGGCAGGCCTGGTTTTGTGCCCCTGTATGGGCTGCTACGATGATTAGAGCATTCGCTGATCCAGAGACTTGGGTTCCAGTTCTGCTGTCCCATTCCCTGCTGCTGAGCAAGGTCCTCCTCTCCTCTGGGCCCCGAATTCCTCGTGTGTAAAAGGAGAGGGTTGGACAATGTGATGAATGCATATTGAACAATGAGCCAGACACTGTGATAAGTACGGAGGATACTGGTGAGCAACGCAGACAGCCCAATCCCCAAGCTTACTGTATGGAGGAGGAAGATACTGACCAAACTGTCACAAATGCGTAATTACGCATCTACTATAAGAAGTGGTAAGACAAGGAGCTTTCAGCAGAGGATATAATTAATATAGCCTGGGGTGGACTTACTAAGGCCTGGAGGACTAAAATTAACTGGGGTAGGTGGTCAGTGGCCTGGCAAGAGTGGAGAATAGCAAGTGCAAATATATGGAAGGTGAACGCGCATTTTTCTTCCATTGCAATTGGATGTCCTAATAACCCTCAAGGTATACAAGCCAGAGGAGTGGAAGCTCTGGTGAGCTAAACTGAATAGAAGTTGGAGGGTTCTTTGGAAGCCCATAACTCCTTGAACAATCCTGTGAAAGAGAATACAGGATGGCCCTGATCCCTTGACCTGCTATAAGTGTTCAGGGAGGATTGTTCTGTTTTGTTTGTTGTTGTTGCTTTTAAAGATTTGATTTATTTATTTATTTGACACAGATCACAAGTAGGCAGAGAGGCAGGCGGGGGAGGGGGATGAGCAGGCCCCCCACTGAGCAGAGAGCCCAAGGGGCTCAATCCCAGGACCCTGAGATCATGACCTGAGCTGAAGGCAGAGGCTTAACCCACTGAGCCACCCAGGTACCCCAGTTCGGGAGGATTGTTGACTCAGCTCAGGTTTCGTGATGCAGGCTGTGGTGTGTCTGCAATCTGACTCTGAGGGGCCTCTCTTGGCTGCTTCAGAAGAACCAAAAATACAAACACTTTCTTGAAACTGGCCCGTCTCTACCTTTAGCTGAATTATCCAGGCTTGTTTGCAAAGAGAAGATGGAGAAGAGGCTTCTATGATGACGGGGGAAAAAAATCAAAGGCTCATCACCGTACCTTACAAAAGTGTATGTGGGGAAGAGATGCCATGTCGTGGTAGAACGAGTGGAGACAACGGAGGTGGCAGACCCCGCTTTGCCTGCCATTAGCTGTGTGAACCTGGCAGGCACTCAGACTGAGTACCACTCCAGTGTGTGACCAGGCTGAATTCACTGCTCCTGACATGGTCAAGTTCAGAACAGGAAAACCCATTGAAAGTTATTTCTAAACTCTAAAGCACTATGAGAACAAGCCCATAAACACCTCCTTCACTTTGTTCCCTCAGAATTTTACTGTATATGCTTCTTCAAATTATGGGGAGAAAGGATTTGATATTTTATTTTAATTTGTAGCAATATACCAAGTTGTTTTGTTGCATAAATATTTTGAATTCTTTCATTTTAATTAGAGTGTTTCTCTTTTCCAAAAGGTGGTTTTAGAATTTGTTTGGTTTGCTCATCATTTTTAGAAGAAAGAGGAAAAAAAAAAGGAGTAAAACAGTTAACAAGAGCTTTCGATTTTTTTTTTATCCCATTGTGCAACACATTCAGTGACAATATGGATTTTTTTTTAAAAAGTTGTTCTTAGATGGTTTGTCAGTGAGCAAGTCTGTTCCTAAAATTCTCCCCTACACGTAATCCTGGCTCCTTGATGATGAAAGATTATAAAAGGGGTGAGTGAACAGCCATGGACCTGGGTATGCTTTCAGTGGCCACAGAAGAGAGTTGAACAGAATCAAAGTTGAACAGAACAATGGGACTTTTAAAGCAAAGTATGGAGTATGTTTGGTGAACAATCAATAGCATGAAACCAGTCATGAGAAACCAAAGCTGCTGGCTGATTGTAGAGGACTGGCAGGGAGGGGTCTGAAGAGCACAAGGCTCAGGCTGGCTAGACCCAGGGATTCTGCGAATCAGGCATGCCAGCTGTGTTCTTTGTACCTTACACAGTAGGGAAATAGCATCTGCATACCAGCGAGCATTGATGGGTAAGTTCATTCCCCAAAATAAACTATGTATTATTCCCATTTTGCAAAGAAGAAATTAAGGGTCAGTAGAACTAAAAAGGCAGTGGAACTGGACAGACTTTTTAACTCCATATCAAATGAATAAAAGGTTGGCATTTCTGCACATGTAAGTGGGTCTCCTACTTTATCAGATCATTCTTTGGAAAGGTTCTTAGCTCTATTTAGAGTTACTACATTAAAAGATTTCTTTTCAAAACCTGGGCCCACCCATGAGGCCATATTTACACTTGAGTCTTGCTATAGCGAACATTTGTCATTGTAGTTTGGGTAACTTGGTATTTGTTTCCCAATTTACCACTTAATTTACAGCTGTTCTAGATTCTGTTTTCCTTTATCGTCTTAAGTGTTCTCTTTAATCCATTCAAGGTATTTACTTGGCTAAGTGTCCATATTCCCTCTTCACACTTAAGTGCTCACAGGATGTAAGGAATTCATTATTTTGGAAGTCTCCAGAAGCCAGTGAGGCAGGCCCTATCATTATAGATGAGTAAACTGATGCAGGAGGGGGAAAGGAGCAGGGGACATGGAGAAAGATGCTACGAGCAGGCTTTGTAAGAGCATTGTCTGGATCCTTCCACCCCTTTACTAGTCTTTACCTCATGTTAACCTCTGAGCTCCCACTGACCCACCTGTAACATGGGTCTTACCATGACTTGTTACCAAACCAGCCACGTACCCCACAATCACTTTATGACCCATTCTTCATGTGCACAAAATTTTGATGACAGTAACATCTAAGTACAACTGTTTACTGCACGTCCTCTTTAAGGTCTTAAAAATGACCATCCCTTACCTTACCTAATCCATTTTATTTTTGAGTTTTAGGAAGAAGGTAGTGTGCTGTATGCAGTTTACCAGGACTTGTTCGTAATCTAACCTTAAGAATTCCTGTATATCCACAGCTCATTTTCACTGCTCATCACTGAGGATTTTATTTCTCAGCTGATGGACCTGAGGTTTTTCTTTTAAGTACTGCCTAAACATTCCCAAAGATGCATCCTGATGTCCTTACGTAGTCTCTCTTGGGTAATAACACACAGAAGCAGAATTGCGGAGTTGTGTTCAATTCCATAAGGTACACCAGCCACTTACCCATCTGGTTCTAAACACTAATGGTTTTGGACGTGGACAGTTAGGGCTATGACATCCTGCTTTTCACCAACTCTTGATCTCTATTAGAGAGGAAAGGGCAAGATGTTCAGGGGCCTGGCACTTAACAGGTGCTCTGAAGACAAAGTAACCATGTTTTATAAATCCAAACCTTAGGGTCCCCTGGCATTTTTAAGTGAACCAGTCTCCATACCAGTGCTCAGCCATCCCCCTCCCCAAAGGTTACTTTGTTAGTGTCAAACACAGATTTTATTTTGGTTTTAACCTTTGTGTAAATGGGGACTCAAACCTGAATTTCCTTTTTTTGAGAAAGAAATCAGAGTAAAAGAGAAGCAGATTCCCCACTGAGCTCAATCCCAGGACCCCAACATCATGACAAGAGCCCATGACAGCTTAACCGACTGAGCCACCCAGGTGCCCCAACAAACCTGAATTTTCACCACTCCTCCAGTATTGAATTACAAGCCTAGTGATATAGCAGTATTCTACCTCTGATGACTTGGCACAGCTCAAAAAACTTGTAGACAGGATTTTACTTGGGATTTTTAAGAGGCCTTGATTATACTAGAACCATGGGCTCTTACTCCTGTTAAAGAGACAAACCGTGTGGTCATGAACTCACAGAGGTGACTCTGACAAGGCATCTGCTCCGATCCCTCTCCCACCTCTCCATGCAGTTCCAGACGCAATATTAGGTATTCTTGGCACAGCATCTGGCTGGTGCACTACTTCTCACCATGAGTTGGTGGTGACAGGGGGGAAAAACCCAGCTCTGGTGTCATGCCAGAAAAGGCTGGCAACCAGTGCTACAGAAGGGAGATTGTCTCTACATTGTACATCCCCAAACTGGCAACCAACAGCAACCAAGAGTTCAGCTTTTTATTGAGCAGCTTATGTACGTGGTTTAGTCAAAAAGACCAAAGCCCATGTCATCATCAGACTCCTCAGATTCTTCTTTCTTTGCTTCCACTTTCTTCTCCTCAGCTAAAAAACAGAAACAGTCAAATCACACACCTGCTGAGTATTGGCCCTTCAACTTACTGAGTCAAAAATACCCTAGCCTTGGTTCCAACCATGCCCCTGGTTTTAGGGTTTCTATACATCATCTACTCTTAGCAAATTAAGTAATATAGGCAACAATGCTCTTCATCTCCACTCCTCCCTCCAATTAAAAAAAAAAAAGTCTACCTGGGGCAGCAGTGGTGGAAGGAGCAGGACCTCCTGCTGGTGCAGCACCAGCTGCTGGGGCGGGTCCACCAGCTCCTACATTGCAGATGAGGCTCCCAATGTTGACGTTGGCCAGGGCCTGCAACACGCATGCATACACATATCACACTCTGTTCTGGCTTTTTGTTAGAACACTCTCCCCCGACACACACCTCCAAAGGTACCCCCTCTCCTTGAAGGGACAACAACCAATTCCCAACACTATATTGTTCTTCCTTCTCTGGAGTCTGCCAGACTTAGATTTTTTTTGTCTGCTACTTAAGATTCCCTAAAACTTAGACTAGATTATGACCACACAGCTTTATTAAAAATTAGTCACACACACACACAAAAACTATTCAAGTTTTAAATCTTAAAATTGTATTGCCATTATTTAAGTAGCAAGACAGAATAACTAACTGAATTCCTTCCTTTTATAGATGAGAAAACTGGCCCCAAAATGCTGGCATTAAGTTGTTGGAAAAAAACTCACGCTTCTTTAAACACTCGAACCAGGATTCTTTCCAGGGTTCCAGATCTCCTCTTAACAATGAATTCAATTTTTCAGACTGCTAAGTCCACAGACTTTATTAAAGAAGAGTACCTTTATTAAAGGCACAGTGTCTTCAATCATTCAAAACTCTTTGGACACAACCTGAAGAGATGATGCTAAAAGCCTCTGGCCAGAGATTAAGTAACATAAAATAAAATAGATAGTCTGTGCCAAGTTCCTTGGGTAGGAATCTTGTCGTTAGTCTTTTTATATCCCCCCAAATAGTAAATGGCCAACGAGAGGTCACTACATCCAATTTCTATGAAACCAGACTATCATGCAGGAATAATCTGCTTGAAATAGCATGGGCGATATTATCCCCTGGGTGACCGCTTTAAGGAGTCATTTGATGTGCACGTGTATAATACCATATATACATTTATGAATGTCATGGTTTCAGATCAGAAGAAAAGAGAAACCAGACTGAAATCAAGAAGAAAAAGACAAGATAGGAGGAAAAAATCACTTAAAGATCCAGTGGAATGTGGCACTTTCCAGCCTTCTTAGTGTTACACGAATACCTGACTTAATAAATCAGTAATGTCCCGAAATTTGCTCTCCACATCACTTTGCTGCCATCACCTTACCTTTGCAAACAAGCCGGGCCAGAAGGGTTCAACATTCACACCGGCTGCTTTAATGAGGGCATTGATCTTATCCTCCTAAAAAACAGCAAACCAAAGCGTAGTTTTTGTAAACGTCTTCAAAACACTGTAACTGAAAGTCACTCAAAATGTGTCTCCAAATCCATGTTTAATCATTTTACAGATTCTACCTGTATTTCATGTATGCTTATTTATTTTTTTTAATACTTTATTTATTTGACAGAGATCACAAGTAAAGAGGAGAAAGCAGGCTCCCTGCTGAGCAGAGAACCCGATGTGGGGCTCGATCCCAGGACCAAGACACTGGGATCATGACCTGAGCCACCCAGGCGCCCCTCATGTATGTTTATTTAAAACGACCCTTTCTTACGCCCTTACGAGCAAACGAAATGCACTCGGCCCCTCGCTGCCATTTCGCAGGCGGCGACTTGCCCAAGTCACGCCGCTATTTTAAGTTACAAGTCAGGGCGGGAGGTGGAACAAGCTAACGTCCTCTTTCCAACAGGGCCTACTAAGAGGAGCACAGGTATTCAGGGCCACCAAACAGGGAGTGTCCCAGGTGTGGTTAGGATGCCCACACGCCGCGTAAGTTTTGCTGAAGTAAAATCCAAAACCGCAGCGCGTAGCCCGAGTGTACTCCAGTCCCCCCGGAAGCTGGAGCACGTGGCCAAGGCAGCCGGGCGCCCTGCACCTGGGCCCCGCCGCTGGCCCCCTCTCCCCCGCCTCCGCCGGGGATGTTGATGGCTGCGGCTCCAGCCGGAGAAGCCTGGCAGGGAGGCCCGGCAACGGGAGAAAAACGGCCGCCCGCAGGCCGACCCCACCGCCGGCCTGGGCCCGCACTCACCGTGACCGTCACCTCATCGTCGTGCAAGATGAGGGCCGAGTAGATGCAGGCGAGCTCCGAGACCGAGGCCATGGTGCTGGCGAGGGCTGAGCGGACGCTGCCGGGCGCGGTGCTAGTCGCCGGATGAAGTGAGGGCCTCACCCCAACACAGCCTTAGCTTCCTCGGAAGGACCAAGCACCTTAGCGGCAGCTGAGGAAAGAACGTTTCGCGCCTGCGCGCAGCTTCTTATACGGATCACGCGGACCAATCGGTGCTCGGCGAGCTTGGCGGAAGAAGCGGAGCGAGGACGGCCCGCCCCGACCACTGTTGCGCCTGCGCATAAAGCGCGACTCGCTGGTTAGCGAGTTCAAAAGTTGGTGGCTGTTGAGACTGCAGGTTCTTTGAGTTCGGCTGAAACTCAGGGCTCGTGAACAGTAAGAATATTTTTAGGAAAAAGATATCAAAGTAAATGGATTTCGCTTCCGTCTACTGTATAGCCCGTGTGACACTATTTGGACATTTAATGACGTCGTCAGCCTCCCCGAGCTGTGCCCACCTGGAGCGCAGGAGCTAAATTTCAGCTTGGAGGCTTCTGGCGCTTAGCGCAGCGTCTCTGGTGGATTAAGCGGTGGAGGAGGAAATGAGAAGCTTGCAGCGCGACGATAGTAGTACCATTGGAGCGCCTACTGTGTCCCAGGTTCTGAGTCATACTCTACAAGGATTCATTTAATCCTCACACAGCAGAAGAGGTAAGCACTGTTATTATAAGTGTAAAAGATCTATTGGGAATGGAGGGGAACTTTCCAATCAGTGTCAGGTTTTGTTAACTAAGGCACTCGGTGTTTGGGTGGAAGTGTCTTGAAACTGCTCTTAAGATGTTCAGGACTTCGTGAAGCAACTGCTGTCTAGGTGCTGCATTGCCATTTTGTATTTTTTTTTAAAGATTTTATTTATTTATTTGACAGAGATCACAGGTAGGCAGAGAGACAGGGGAGGGGGAAGCAGGGTCCCCGCTGAGCAGAGAGCCCGATGCGGGGCGGGATCCTAGCGCCCTGAGATCATGACCAGAGCTGAAGGCAGAGGCTTAACCCTCTGAGCCACTCAGGTGCCCCTGTATCTTTTGAACCTTAATAAAAATTGGTGTTGGATTCATATTGAGAGTTGGGCGTTTTGGG
>PISX010027286.1:0-23305 GCA_004024625.1 Mellivora capensis | reverse complement strand
CTCACTCTTTGCAGATGATATGATACTTTATGTGGGAAACCCAAAAGACTCCACTCCAAAACTGCTAGAACTCATACAGGAATTCAGTAAAGTGGCAGGATATAAAATCCATGCAAAGAAATCAGTTGCATTTCTTGCTAGGCAGAGGAGACGGGTGTTTAAGAAAAATGAGCATCCATGCAACCTACTGGAAGAATCTCATCTCAGGTTTAAGCAAGAGACAGACAGAGTGCAGGTAATAGCTGAATATTTCTCCATACTTTACAGACTGTTCTCAATGGATTTTCCTTCTTCGCTGAGCTTCAAAGCTTCCAAGGTCTTGGCAGCTGGGAAGTGAAAGGCAGAGGGAGGGAGCGCGGGGCACTGCACCTGGGCGTGTGCCCACTGGGGTGGCCGCCTGAGGGAACCGGGTGGAAGGACTTGTTTTAAGTCTCAGCTTCACTAATTTTATTTGTAAGTTTTGGTCCATGTTATCTGAAGAAAACAGTCAGTACTGCTTGTTAGATGAATGACTGAATGAACTCATTGCTCTGAGTTCTGGTCTTCTCACCTGTCAGGAGAAAAGACAATAGTGCTCACCCTATAGAACTCTCAGGAAGATTAAATGAGACACAGAGCAAAAGCACCTAGCACTAGATAATTAACTTTTTTTAAAAATTTAAATTCAATTAACATATAATATATTACTAGTTTCAGAGGTAGAGTTCAGTGATTCATTAGTCTTATATGACACCCAGTGCTCATTACATCATGTGCCCTCCTTAATGCCCGTCATCCAGTTAACCCATCTCCCCAACCTCCTCCCCTCCAGCAATCCTTGTTTCCTATTACTAAGGGTCTCTTATTATTTGTCTCTCTTTTATCTTATTTTATTTCTCCCTCTGTTTTCCTGTGCTCCTCTGTTTTGTTTCTTAAATTCCACACATGAGTGAAATCATATAATCGTCTTTCTCTGATTGACTTATTTTGCTTAACATAATACTCTAGTTCTATCCACGTTGTTGCAAATGACAAGATTTCATTTTTTGATGGCTAGTAATATTCCAGTGTGTGTGTGTATGTGTGTGTGTGTGTGTGTGTGTGTACATACATATCTTCTTTATCCATTCATTGGTCAATGGACATCTGGGCTCTTTCCATAGTTTGGCTATTGTGGACACTGCTGCTATAAACATTGAGGTGCGGATGCCCCCTTCAGATCACTACATTTGTATCTTTGGGGTAAATACCTAGAAGTGCAATTTTGGGTCATAGGGTAGTTTTATTTTTAACTTATTGAGGAAACTCCATACTGTTTTCCAGAGTGGCTGTCCCAGCTTGCATTCCCCCCAACAGTGTAAGAGGGTTCTCCTTTCTCCACATCCTTGTCAAAATCTGTCATTTCCTGACTTAGTAATTTTAACCAATCTAACTGGTGTAAAGTGCTATCTCAATAAATAACTTTCTGCCCTCCAGTTTTGCTCTCCCCTAGGAAAGGATAACATGAATGACAGGGGAAATGAAACCCAAAGGGGAAAACTGGGTCCAGTCATCTCCATGTACCTCATCGTTTTCACTGGTGTTCCTCCAACATCAATATAAAGCCCAGAGTACAAAACTTCCAATGATGTTTAGTTCCTATGGATGCATTTAATATTCTCTGATAAGTTCACAGAAAATTTGGCCAGAATCTCTTATTCAGTGAAGTAATTAATATGGCCATCCCTTCAAGTGTTGCCATAGTAGTTACCATGGTTATGAAATGAAAATGCAATTTGATTAATTCATGATACATAACTCTTCCCAGAAAAACAAAAGGAGTACTTTTAGGATAACTGAGTCATTTTGGTGATGTCTCAGTGCAACCTGTTACTCACTTGAATGATTCAGACAAAAGGCTCTAATGAAGAGAAGATTAGACTGTTTGCATTTGCAACTAAATGTACCAAATATGTTCCTAATGTGTTAATTAACATTTTCTCCAAATGCAAAAGAGAAACATTCCAGCTGAGAAGAGAGTTAAGAATCTGATAGTAAGGAAGACTCATCTGACATTTGAAAAAAAAAAAAATCTTTGGAAACATGAGTTAGGTAATCACAACATTCAAAAAAGAAAACTCTAAATTACTAAGTCATAGATGAGGTCATTTCTGGTAAACAATGAAATGGATAAAGAAAGAATGGCCATTATTTAGGTATTCTGACATATGTGCCTTCAAGTTTTGTGGAGTTAAATAGAAAACATCCCTTTTAAATGTTTTTGTAAAAAATTGGAAAAGTTTAAAATGTTAATTCAGGACATTTGTATGACAATATGCAAAGCAACAAGGAAATTATTTTCTGGGGGAATAATGTGTATAAAAATAAAACCCCAGGGGTGCCTGGGTGGCTCAGTGAGTTAAAGCCTCTGCCTTTGGCTAGGGTCATGATCCCAGGGTCCTGGGATTGAGCTCCACATTGGGCTCTCTGCTCAGCAGGGAGCCTGCTTCCCCCTCTCTCTCTGCCTGCCTCTCTGCCTACTTGTGATCTCTGTCAAATAAATAAATAACATCTTTAAATATATGTATATTTAAAGATGTTATTTATTTGACATATATATGTATATATATACACAAATATATATACATATATATATAAAACCCCAATATATATATATAGTATAACAACCTTCAACCTCTGTGTCTCCCATCATACCAAAGCTGGTCTATTTTTCTTTCTAAATGCCTCTCCACTCCCCAAACTATTTCCTCATTATCATCCTTACTTCCAAAGAGCTCTGGGTCCAGAACTGACTCAGGTCAGAGAAATGGGAAAAGGTCTGTGACTGTCTTGGATCCCCCAGTCAGATCTCTGTTCACTGGCTTTGAAATTTTTTTGCGTTTCTCTTTTTGTCAATATAACTTGAATAGGACCTTAGCAGGGTCCACAGCTGTTTTAGATCTAGGTAACCAATGACCAAATAAAAATTAAGATCCCTGTGGGCTGGAGTATTCTGATGATGATGGCAGATATACGCCAAATGGCACATGTGTAACCTGTCATGGTTACATTTTACTAATTTTTTTGTCACATCAGAATTCTCTCATCTACATTGAAATCAAGGTCCTCATTTAATCTCTAGCAACTTTCACCAATACTTTCATCTTCCAATGAACAGTTCCTTGTTGATAGCTCCTATGCCATTGTATTTCTCAGGGTGTTGGTAAAGTGGCTAGTTTCTGGGTCTTCGGGGTGCTTAATTGGAGAATGAATATGGTTGGTCAGATTGGGTATGTAACATTACTCCAGATCTACTGTTTTGAATCTGGATTCCTCTCTCTACTTTTGTCCAAAGAACTACTGGAATTTCACATTAATATTATACGGTCACCGGGACGCCTGGGTGGCTCAGTTGGTTAAGCGGCTGCCTTCGGCTCGGGTCATGATCCCAGCGTCCTGGGATCGAGTCCCGCATTGGGCTCCTTGCTCAGCAGGGAGCCTGCTTCTCCCTCTGCCTCTGCCTGCCACTCTGTCTGCCGGTGCTTGCTCACTCTCTCTCACTCTCTCTCTGACAAATAAATAAATTAAAAAAAAAAAATTATACGGTCACCATATATTTTTTAAGATTTCCTTAACCGGCTGAGTAGATATATAAAACTATTTTCAGTTGTTTGACTAACACATCTCATGTAGAATTTCTAGTACCCATATTAATAAATTTAGGTTGATCTACCCTTGACCAGTCTCTCTTAGAATCCATTTCCACATCTATCCTAAAGATTCTAGCAGATACATATTAGCGGAGTACCAGAGATGTTTGCATGTAAGCCTTCTCTTCCTTTTCTTTTCTGACTTGACCCTGGAAACAAAGAGGGTAAGAAAGTAAAACAAGAGGAAAAACTAGCTCCCTTAAGAAGGTAATTCCCTTAGGTGAAGGAAGACCATATCTTCAAACAAGGAAGGATGGCCTCATTGATAGGAAGGAGGCTGGGAGAGGATGCTCAGTGAGAAGTGATGAATCAGGGTACTCCAAGCTTTCCCACACCTCCTGTATATTCCCAAGACTTCTACGAGCCCCAGAGCAATGGCAGTGAATTCAACAGAAGATAATTTTCCGAGGCACCCTGAGTCAATAGAGAAGACTTTTTTGTTTTTTTTTAGTCTGGTCGTAAGCAGTCCCTGAGTTTCTTTTAGTGTCTATGAGAATTTGGGGAACTGATTTGTTGTGGTTGTTGTTGTTTGTGGTGAGTTTTCCAGTAAAGTGATAGACTAACATCAAACTCTGTAATTCTTGACTTTTATTTATATTCCTTTCACTTTTCTGTGGAAGTGGTAACTTGATCCCAGGAAGACGGACCTCCTTAGGCATTTCATTCCAGGTAAACAACCTTGGTAACATAATTAGCTGATTTATCATTGCATTCTGGGGTCTTTCAGATTCCCCTAATGATGAGATTCTCCTAGACTTCCAGCCGATGTAGTCCATACATGCAATCTCGGGTCTTTCCTCTGCCATTTCTCTGAGGATGTGTTTTTTGTTACCTACTAACTGGTACCAGTTTTGGTGTCAGTCAGGATTCTATCGTAAGGAATAAACACTGACCTGACCAACTAAAGTAGAAAATCAGTTTATTGGAAAGAATCCCTCAGAAGTGTGACGAACCAGTCATGGAGCATGGGCTAGAGCTGAAGGAGGTCACGTCACACCCAGAAACAGTCTGGTGATGATGCTGCCAAAGGCGCTGCCAGGGCTGTCCATTCACGGCCACCATGTCTTCATCCTCAACACTGCTGCTGAACATTCCCTGCAGTCTCTCTGCAATGGATATCATCACGACAGATCCTCTATCTTTGGACCAAGTCTTGAGATTCAGAGTGCTAGATGTGACCATCCAAAGGGTTAAAACTTCCATTGAGACTTACATATTAAAGGATTCTGCCAGATAGAAAGGGTGCTTTCCTGTTATATACCCCGTACCAACCTCCTATTTCCCACCAAATTAAAAAGCTTGCATTGTAAGGTATCTGCAGACTTTGTAGGTTCTCTGCTGTCATTTAGATAGTATTTCTGTCCCAAATGTGAGACTGTGCGAGGGACCTTTTGCCTCGTGCTCCTAGATGAGAAGAAGAGTAGTGGCATTAACAGTGTATCACTTGGTCACATAGTGCCTGGAGGGAGGGCATCAAAAATTCAGCTCCTAAAAGATACCACAAAATCCTCGAGGGTCGAAGCTGCCTTCTGTTAGTATCCCTACTACCTGGTGCTTGAAATATAAGGGCATTTGATGTATATTTGCTAAAATGATGCTTGATCTATCAAAGGCTATTATCTTTCTTAAATGAGGATTATGATTTGTATCCTATTCTAGATCCCCTAAGCCACTGCAGTAGAATCTGTTTTTAGATTACTTGCATTAGAATTGTCTGCATGTTAAAATGGAGATTCCTGAGATATACTCCAGACCTAAGCTAAATCAGAATGATTATGGGCGAGACTCAGGAATCTACATTTTAAGGAAGCAATCCAAATTATTCCCATATACACTAAATTTGAAAGCTAATGCTCTGTGGGACTATTATTAGGGGCTTGGGTTTAAGGAGGTTAGCTAGCAAAAATTAGCGAGAATGTTGGGAATAAAACTCAGTAAAACCTCATTTATAAAGCTTTGGTGTTTGTTTTCACTACTGATTTGTGACTGTGAGGAGATCTGTTTTTTCCCTGTTGCATCCTTAGTGTTACTTGGCGAGAAAGCGTATAAGTAAAAGAGTAAAATCCCAGTTTTGTCTTTTTAATTAGGGTGTTCTCATTTCTCTTGCTGGTCTGGGCTGTCATCCCAGACCCAGAAGCAAAAGAGCAGAGAAAGCAAGTCAAGGGATAGATCTGTTTTGGCCCCTCCTAACTAACCATGTTAATAAGCTCTCCTCAGTTTAAAGTAGAGAGGAAGAGAAGTAAGCAGCCTACAGTGAAAATGTGAAGAAAGTGTTCTTTGGTGTGACCCAATCCACACAGACCCTCACCAAAATAGGGCCTTCAGAGGCACAGATTGATGGGGAGTATGCAAGGAGAAAACTTTCCTCCACCTTCTAGAATGGCAATCCTATACGTATTCTCTTGATTTCTCAACAAAAGTTAAAAAAAGGCCAATCTCTTTATCTCTATCACACTTCTTTCCCAATGACAGAACCCTCTTGGAAGCATCACCTCGTTCAAGCTTCGTTCTCTGCCTCCCCAGAGGGGCATGCCCATTTGACAGAGTTGGAAAATAAGTCAACAACTGTGAAGAATGTTTTTCAAAGTCCCACAGCTAAATGCAGCTGCAAATCTATACCTATGGTCAGACACTAAAAGAAAGTAAAATCTGTCACTACCACCATCAATTTAAAATCTTAATGTGTGTCATTAAGAAGAGAGTGCCCTCCCCCTCCTGTCTGATTTGACAACAGAGATGAGCATGCTCAACAATTTGGTCATTCTGGTAGGCTTTCGCATGCTTCTCCATGCTCATACAGACCTATCTGTATGTGTGTGTGTATGTGCACACTCTCCCACGTATACAAGCAGATATATAAACACATGCATTTTTTAAAAACATAGATGAGGCTTATGGTGTGTTTCTGTAACTTTCCTCTTTTGAGTATGTTTTCCCCACCCTCCAAAGCTTCTAGGAAAGAGGGAATTTGGTTGCTTAGCTGTGTTCTTCTACTGTTCGCACCACACAGTGGCCCTGGAACCTTGTTCCTCTGCAGTTCACCTCTGTAGGCCTCCTGGTTGCTGCAGGCCATGTGTTTGGTGTCCTCACCAGCTTTTAAACAGTATTTATCTTCCTGTCCCTTTTGGCTCCTCTGCCATCGTTTTCTGGGTCCTACTCTCCATCTGTCACATCCAACATCAGTGCACTCTGAAGGACATCGTGTCCTTCCCAAACCAGAGCAGCTGCTGTTCTGCTGCTCCTCAGGTTCCCAGAATGGACACCTGTCTTCAGAATGGGTGTGGCACCTTCGGGTCCACCTGGCTGGCCAAGCCATCCTCTGTGGGGGACGTGGCTGTTCCTTTCTCTGGCCCACAGTCTACTTAGCCTCATTCTGCTTCTTCTAAGGCTT
This sequence comes from Mellivora capensis, assembly GCA_004024625.1. Lineage (NCBI taxonomy): Eukaryota > Metazoa > Chordata > Mammalia > Carnivora > Mustelidae > Mellivora > Mellivora capensis. The sequence continues at coordinate 16,246 of PISX010027286.1, read as the reverse complement.
AATCAAGAGCTCCTGTTGTAGAAGATCGAGGGCTGCTCTGTAATTTTATCAGCCCGTACTCAAAAAACCTCTGGATTCCAGCCAGCCAAGTGAAGAACAGATAAATTTGGTTACAATTAAATATCCAGATAGGTTGTTGGCTAAAAAGGCACAGCCATACTGAGAATTTGGCTCCTGGTATGGTATGCTAAAGTGAAGTGTATGTACCTGTACGGAGTTGGGAATATCCTTTTTTGCTTTAGAAGCAGAATGGATACTTCTGATACTTTTCTAGAAAAGCAAAATTATTTAAAAACTTCTCAAAATACAGATGTTTTCTGTTGACGTTGAATTTTTCTATTCTGCAGAAGGCAGAAATGAGGTATTTAGAAATGTAGGGCTACAGATGAAGGTGATGTACTTTTGTACCACGTGATTTCATATAGCTAAAGTTTGTGTGCCTTTTGAAATTAAGGGAAAGCATTTTTTTAATAAAAGCCTTTTTCTGTGATATTCTAAGAGATTTACAGTCAGTAGAGATTAAAAGTTTTAAAAGGGATAAGATGATGTGGGTTTATATCTCCTGCCATCTTGGGTCAAGCCTGATCAATTTCCCTCTCTGAACTTCAGTTTCATTATCAAACACTCAACAGTTTAGACTTCCTAGGAGATCTATGAAATTCCAACCCTCTAGGCTTCTAATTCACATGGTGCTTCTTTCTTCGTCTAGAGATTATCCAGCCTCCCTGTCCACTAAAAGGAGGTGAATTTGCTCTGTGTGGTTGGAACGTAGAGTCACGTGACTGAAATTCAAGAGATGGGGTTGACCTGTGCTCTCCAGCATTGTCTGTGAATACAGTCGCCACCTACACAGGGATGGGTTGCTAAGGTCCTCTCCAAAGGAGAACAGTCACATATGGACACAATTATCCTTGAGATGACCTTAGGAAGCTGTCACATCAGAGCCTGACATACTGTGTCTCAGTTAAGTCCAATGTGGCCATTTTTCCCTGCAGCAAATGGAACAGATTGCGTCCCAGATGAAGTGACTGACTTTTGTTTAAAGACAGTGTTTTCTAAAAAATGCCTACCCTTCAATATGAGATACTCAGAGGGGCTAGTTGGTCATGAAAAAAATGTACTTCATAACTAAGACTCCAGGGAAACAGTTTCACACCTAGTCTGGAGTTGGCTGTCATTGAGCACGGTGGCATGCTCAGTAATCTGAAATAATTAAGCTGCTCTTTTCCTGACTTAGTTCTTTTAGGCCGGATGCAGAGCATTTAATTTACCTAAGAAAGGCGTGTTTATTTTGTGACCCCGTGGTACTGCTTAAACTGGCTTCAGTCAGACCTCCTGCCAGCCATCTCTAAACTAAGTTTTGCAGTAACTGCCTAACCTCAGCTCTTGATCTCCCCCCTACTCTCCTCTAACCATCCGCTTTACTGTCACTCTAAGTGATCTTTCTAGAGTGAAAATCTGTTCTGTGTGGAACCCTTGAAGCTTTTTCCAAAGTGTGTTCTGTGGCACAATAATTAAGGAATACAATTTGTAACAGTTTAAGGATTTCATGAGTTATCTTTTAAGATAAAGTTATAAAAGGGTGCATTGTCTATTTCTTGATAAAAAAAATTCAGAATTCAAAAAAATTTCAGAATTCATATTAATGCACTAAAGGCCAATGTTTTCCATTTATTTTACCTTAGTGTTAAAAAATGTACCTAGAAGTCCTTGTACAGAAAAGAAATGACATGTGGGAAGCACAAACTTACAGAAAATATTTAACTTCCTGAGCATGGCTTTGTAAGTGCTGGCCCTAATTTACCTTCAGTGCTGCCCTTAGACTCAGACAAGGTTCTGCCCTGACCTATGTTCAGGCTTCAGGAGGTCTACATACTTCATAGCACCCCCTCCTTGACACTTGCTAAACCCTGCTTCCTGGAGATCCTGGGACAAGGTGGGTTGGAAATGCCAAAGGCACTTTGAAGTCAGATTGGGACCCATGTGGGTCCAGGTCCTCATTTATTCCCCTCAAGGTGCTCTCCACCCTATGAGGTTGACTGGATATCCCTCCAGGAAACATGGGGACTCGGGCTGTGGGGTTGTCCTGGACCTGTGACTGGCTCTGATTCTAGGATCCCTCTTGCTACTGGCATAGTGCAGCTTTGGCATGATGGCATGAACATGGGCTACCAGAAGGACAAGTTCAGGACAAGTGAGCAGGACTCCTGACTTCTGAAGGTCCTTCTGGTTGGATGGATTGAGAGGCGGCAGATGGGCAGGTCCTGGCATGTTCGAGCTGGTCTCACTCACCCTGCCCATCACCGGGCTCTTGAAAGCTCCAGTGCTGACCTTTGGGCTTGAGCCACATGTATAGACCCTGTGTTGGCTCTCACCCATCTGTGTTCTGACTGGTGCCACTGCTAGTCTACAACACGGTTGGGTCATGGGTGTGGCAGCAGGTATCCTTTACCCTGTGTACCCCTTACTGCTCTCTCACTGCACAGCGCCCCCTGCCCCCCATGGACTCCGTGCCACTAGCCTGGTAATTCTCTGAAGGTGACTGCTTATGTCTCATCTGAGGGCTATTAGGATGGTAGCACCAATGGCCTCTTCTAATCAATGTCCTCTCTTATCCTCACCCATTGGTGACATTGTGTTTGCCTCAGTCAGTCTTGAGCTGGATGAGGGACGAGCATTACTTATATGAAATGGAAATTCTTTTCTCCTGGAAATTTTTCCTGTTTGTGGCACTGTGTGGGAGACAGTGGTATGATTGTCCTAGAAAAATTACCTTCTAGTAGTACCATGATTATGGCCTAAAATGTTCAAGAGAAGATGTGAGAGAAGATGTGAGGTTCTATCATAACTTTCGGAATGGTAAATTTACCATTAAATAAAAAATTATCATTAAGTAAATCACTATACATCACATGGATTTATATATTTGTAATATGGTTTTAATCAAATTATTATTATAAATAGGGGTCCTGAAGAACATGTTTGAGGTCCTACCTGCTCCAGGAGCAGTTTTGGTTACCTTGCTATACTCATCTCTTCTCATTGTCATGTGCACACTTTAATTTCCAGGAACCCCAAAACATCTACTCCATGCTTTTGTCCATGGTGCACTCTTTCTGACAAATTCATACTCATTCTTTAAGACTCAGTTCAGACATCACCTGTTGCATCAAGATCCCATGGCCTTCACTCCCACCCATAGCACACTTGGCTTGCCTTTATTCCAGCACCTACTATAGTGTGTTCACATTGTCTGCTTATGTCTGCCTTCCCTGGATGATTAGCACTAAGGCGGCCACTATGCCTCTTTTATCCATTTTGCCTCATTACAATACCATGGCCAAGTAATTTAGAGAAACTAAAGTGAATCTAACAAATGATCCCCTGAAATCACTATGGGTATAGGGGACTCTGGCCCCAACAGGAAAAGACAGTTGTGTGAAGCTGGCATTTATAAATTCACTTGTCCTATCTTCAAGTCAATGATACAAGCATGCTCATTTCTGTGGTAGCTTTGTATTCCAAACTGGACCACCTTCCCTTTCCTGTGCAGTTCCAGAGCAGAATTAGCCAGGAGGAGCCATTTGTGGAATGTTTGGAGGGAGACATGAAGCAGGACTCCTGACTTCTGAAGGTCCTCCTGGTTGGATGGATTGAGAGGTAGCAGATGGGCAGGTCCTGGCGTGTTCGAGCTGGTCTCACTCACCCTGCCCATCACCGGGATGCTGGTGGGCCCCAGCTTGCACTTGCCCTTCCCAGTTCTGGGTCCTGGTCTTCTGCCTCTGTGGCAGCCCTGGTGACAACAGTGAACCCAGTCTCACCACTGGAGGCAGAGGCCGCAGCTCTCAAGGGATTCTGCTACCAGCCTCCGTCTGCAGTCCCCGGGCAGCTGGATATGCCTGCTTCACAGATTTCCCTGCTGGCTCAGGCTTGTTGCCCTCCACTGGAGCTTCAGCAGGGCTGATCAGTGACTTGTCTCTGGGTTCCAGCTCCTCCCACAGCCACATAAAGTCGAATTCCTATAAACACAGGGTTGGTTTCCCCTATTGAACCTGACAGATTCAGGCCCTGCTTCTTGCAACTCCTTTAAAAAATTAATTTGCTACCCGTTAGCGCTCAACTGACATGTGGGACTGGCAAATGAAAAATGAGAAGAAGATGAGAGAAGGGCTGAGAGGAAGAAAGGTAAGGTAAATAAAGGAAAATTATGATCTTGAAAAATGAAATGGGAAAGCGAGAATGGCAAGGCCAGCTTGGGGAAAGGAGAGAAGCAATGTGAAAAGAATATCGTATGTCTTTACCTCACTAGGAATGTATACTCTACGTTGGGAAAAACAAAGACCGATCATTGGCAAATGTGTAGCATGTATTTTTTAAAAGTTCTCACATACATTTAATACACAGTAATCACACCCCCCACACACACACATGAAATATTTTCTCTAAGAAACACTGAGAGACAAAGATTGAATTTTCCTCCCCACTAGTAAATATGGGCAGAACCTCTTAATCTCCCATTAATTGCCTGATGTGAAACTAACTGCTTTTTTATTTTTTACCTGAAAAACAGATATAATATTTACCTGTATTTTCTGTGACTACTGTAGACTGAATGTTTGTGTCCCTTCAAAATCTGTATGTTGAAATCCTAATCCGTGATGTGATGATAATAGTAGGTGGGCTTTTGGGAAGTGATTATGTCATGATAACAGAGTCCTCATGAATGGAATTTGGGCCCTGGTTAAAGAGACCATAGTGAGCTTTCATGTCCCCTTCTGTCATGTGAGGGCACAGTGAGAAAACAACCCTCTATGAGCTGCGAGGTGGGGTTTGTTTGTTTATTTATTGATTTATTTTTTATTTATTTTTAAGATTTTATTTGAGAGAGAGTGAGAGAGAGCATGAGAGGGGAGAAGGTCATAGGGAGAAGCAGAGCTGGGAGCCCGATGTGGGACTCGATCCCGAAGGCAGTCACTTAACCAACTGAGCCACACAGGCACCCCATGGGAGGTGGGTTTTCACTAGACTCCAAATCTGCTAGCTCCTTGATCTTGGACTTCCTAGCCTCCAGACTGTGAAATAAATGTGTATTGTTTTTAAACCACCCAGTCTGTAGTATACTCTTACAGGAGCCTAAGTCCATGAATAAAGCATAACAGATTTTAGCTTTTATGGGAACTCAAGGTCTGAACCAGGGTTGCATTCAAGGCATAAACCAGGACCAAAAAGTAATTTTAAATGCTTTCCTTGTGATTTTCAAAGAACATTAACAGATCCAATTCATAACCTAAAGAAACATTATCAAATCCCTTTTTATCTCTACCTTAACTCGATGCCTATGGATTCTAATTTGTCCAACCCTAGAAATTATCCAGAACATCCTTGCCCCTTTTGTTTTTCTCTCCCTGACTTCTTACACTTTCCCATTCCGTGTTTTGATCCCTGCCAGGCCTTCATGATTCCTGCTGCCATTTGGAGGGGTAAGGTTAATCATGGGGAAAATGCAGGAGGACATAGTCGCTCTATCTTCTCTGACCCTCCACCACCCCTCCAAGGAGTAAGCCTATGAAAACCCCTGAGAAACATAGTTCTGATGTTCCATTAGGTCCCTTCTTGCCATCTTTGTGTTCAGGGAATGGAGAGTTTTCTGCAGGTAAAATGGTAGTTGAAGGTTTCAGTTTTCTCCTCTCAAAGGTCTGTGACTCCAGAAAGGTGAGAAATAGGATGTATTTCCAATTTCTTCACTTCTTGTGAACCAAAGGCTACAAGTTGTTTTATCACTGCTCTCACTGAAGACAGAGATCTCTCCAGCTCTTAAAATTGCAGACAGCCTGGGCATGGTTACTTAGAGTGCCCTCCCATGCAAAGGAAGGAAATACAAGGCAATGATTATGGCAACCTAATTTCATCGGGAGTAAGTCCCAAAATTGAGCCACCAGGAATCCTTCCCCAAATTGAGATGAAGGAGCTTTCTTACTGCACTTAGCTAAGACCTTGCTTGAGGAGGGCAGGTATGTCTTCAAGAGACCTGATTTCCTGCAGCTTCCTAGCTGCCCGAGTTCTCTTGGCATCACTGAACAAAGCTCCAGTGTTCTGTCTCATTCTGAAAGCACAAACACGAACTCATTCTTCCAACCCTGGGCTCTAATTAGCTTCACTTAGAGGGAATTCTGGGAATCCCTTTAGGTTACCATGAATTACAAAATGGCTTAGTGAATCTGGACTCAGATTTACTCCCACTCTTGGCTCTAGCATTTTTTTTTTTTTTTTTTTTTTTTTTGGTTTGGGTTTTGATATTCTAAGCATGATTTTACAGCTCTGATGGAGAATTCACTCTTGGAGTTCTTCCCCTGTGAACACTTAGCCATAACAATTCTGTCCTGTCTACTGACACCTGGTCATAAATTAGTGGTGTCAGTCCCAGCCGCTGTCTGCCTACTACACCCTTGCTCTGAGAAGTGTGGCAGCTCTCCCTGGGGATGGCTGTCTCTGCAGCTGGGAACAGCCTTGAAGGCAGATGGGCTCTCAGTTGGCATGAGTATATCTCAGCCTCTGGACATTGCATATCCCAGCACCATATTAATGGCAGTGTGAAGTCAGAACTCAAAGGGCTTTTCTCTGTCCCCTGGCTTGGTTCTTGGTGACGATTTATTGCTTCTGGGGGAAGGAAGTTTACACCCATGGGTTGAAAGCCTATTTATCAGAAGTTCCTCAGGAATAGTCTGGTCCTCAAGGAAACTGGTCTCACTGGGGCCTTTCCAGAGTCTGCCATTGGCCTCCTCTTGCCATCCTAAAAAGACTCTGAAATCTTATGAAACTGAGGATCACGTTGTTACAGGATCCTGTCTTCAACTGTGCATTCTTCCCACAGCCTTGGTCCTTGCATTCGAAGAACTGTAATGACTTCTATCTAATTAAGGCCTACTCCCTAACATCCTGTGTCCAGGTCAGGTAGACATAGTGAAAATGCATGCTTGGTTTAGATCTGTATTGATTTTGTTAATTGGAAGTGTAGCTGAGAATTATAACTAAGAACAAGAACAAAAAGAACAAAATCACAGGCAAGAAATGAAATCCTAAAAAAAAAAAAAAAAAGAAAGAAAGAGAAAAAAGTCTGAAAACCAAAACCAAGACAAAAACCCCTGGTATCTTATGGGATTATGGGATGTGGTCTCTGCATAACACTGCAGTCCAAAAATCAGGCTAAAATAACAAGTAAATGTAATTAGAGAGGAATTCAGTACTGATCAAACATCTTAAAACTACCACCTATAACCCGTAACTATATTCTCCTTTCCCCTCCCCATTTCCTCAGGACTTGGCACCATACAGCTGCTCTCTCCCTCTTTGGTAAATATCCCCTACTTCATTCTCACCTTAGTCCACATTCCTCAGCCTCTCTTCCACCTTCCCTCCCTCTTTCTCTCTGAGCGCAGTGCTGCCCTACCTACTGGCCTGAGTGATTGGCCACCCAGAATTCTGGTCCCTGCTAATGGTCACACTACCCTACTCTGAGATACTATAGGACACCCATGTCAGGCCACATGTCTTCCCTCTACATGAACATAAATTGTCTGGGCTTTTCTGAGAGATTTGACCTTTACTCCCTCTGTTTTGTGTGTGTGTTTGTGTTTTTTGTTTTGTTTTGCTTTGTGGGGTTTTTGTTTTTTGGAATTTTTTAAAATTAACATATAATGTATTATTTTCCCCAGAGGTACAGCTCTGTGAATCGTCAGGCTTACACATCTCACAGCACTCACCATAGCACATACCCTCCCCAAAGTCCATAACCCAACCACCCTCTCCATACCCTGCTCCCCCCGGTAACACTCAGTTTGTTTTTGGATTTTTTTTTAATGGGCAATTGACATGAAGCATTTTTGGAGAATAAAATTTTCCACCAAAATATATATTTGCTTTACATATTTGGAGAGGAGATGGTAAACTTCAATTGGACAGTCACTTAGAATCTGGAAGTCTGACCTTCAGGTCCTGCTTTTCCCCAATTTTTATCCTGATGCCCCCCAAATTCACGGGTGATCCTTAGAATCAAGGTTTTTCTTCCATTGTCTATAGGAATAATTAAAAGCACATGGAAGGATGGTTAAAGGACAGAGAAGTAACTGTGCTGGAGGGGAAGCCTGCCTAGAATGAGAGGCAGGCGGGGAAGGGGTCGAAGGTGTTGGGCTAAATTCTCAAAATACCAGGGAGAGAGAAACAGAACAAAGGTAGCAGAAGCGAATTTGAATAAGGCCTATACACGCCTCTCCTGTTTTCATCAAGTATCATAAAGACATCGTAAAAGGGGCGCCTGGGTGGCTCAGTGGGTTAAAGCCTCTGCCTTCGGCTCAGGTCATGATCCCAGGGTCCTGGGATGGAGCCCCATGTCGGGCTCTCTGCTCGGCAGGGAGCCTGCTTCCTCCTCTCTCTCTGCCTGCCTCTCTGCCTACTTGTGATCTGTCTGTCAAATAAATAAAATCTTTAAAAAAAAAAAAAAGACATTGTAAAAGAAGAAAAAGAGAAAAAGACAGTGCTGTGGACAGCAGTGAGGGGAAGAGGCTGTTGGAGGCTGTTGTCAAGAGGAGATTGGCTACAAGCATTTGCTTCCCAGGCATTGAGAGCAGCTCCCCAATTACAGAGATTGTGGGGTATAGGGGCTTTGATGGACAGAGACTGTGTGATTCTTCTGCCAACTAAGGAGGAAGGAAGTAGCAGCTACATGCTGGGGATGACCCTCAATTCTGGAATGGAGACCATGAGCCCCCTGGTATCTTTTATTATGGGTATAGGATGGTTAGTTTTGGTAAAGAAACTAGTCAGAGGCTATGTAATGCCACAAATTGTAATGGGAAGAAGGTGTGCAAATAACCCATTTGTTCATTCACTCATTCATTCATTCATTCACACAAGGATTTGCTGAGAGTCCATTATCTGCCAACACCTATGGAGGGGGCAGCCACTCGACAAGTAATATTAGTGAACATGTCTCAGAAAAGCACAGTATACACTGAATGGATAAAGTAAGAAACCTGAGAGATCCCAGTAAGTTTCTTGCATCTAAGTTAAGATAGAAATGATGAATACAAATTGATTAAGTAAACAGGGAAGAGAAGAACTAGAGCCCAGAAGTAGATTGATGTCCAAGGACAGCTGAAAGATGATCACTGGAAGTAGAGTCAGAGGTGAGTGAGCAAGCATGCGTACGATTTCAAATAAAGCTGAAGGATGTGGGCAAGAAAGAGTGTGGATGTGTGAAGGAGTAAGAACCTACCAGTAGCCTCTGTACATTCAGTAAGTAGAATTTGGTTCAGTAAATAGAATTTGCAAAGGGGTGAAGTTGTGAAAATGTCCCAGCACCCTTATTGTAAAGCAAAGGGAACACAATCAGCCCAGCTTCGTGGACAAGGAGAAAGCATCATCCATGCTAGGAACATCACCCAGATGAACATGGGGAGATGTCAGAAGGTAGTGAAGCCGAACTTGCCATGGAAATAGAGATGGAGTTGTTATTTGGCTTTGGGAGGGGAATGATGGAAAGTAGCAAAGTAAGAGACCAAGAGAAAAAGCTAAGGAGATGTACAGAGAGCTGAGGAGTTTCCCCAAGAAGCCAGTTGTCTAATATTGTAGAATTTCTACAGAGGAAGCAGGCCAAATTTTCTCTCCCTGAGATCCTTAGAAGTAGAAAGGAAAAAGATAAAAGACTAAGAAAAGTAGATTAATAAGCTCACTTTATAAAAATCACCAAATGCAATAATAAGATAATAATGACTAACACTTTGACTACTTCTGTAGGCACATAAGGCATAGGAATATTACCTATATTACTTCCTTTAATCCATCTACCAGCCCTGTAATTATGTACCATTACTGTCCCCTTAATAGAAATGAGACTGAGTTACAAAAGGATGAAATAACTTGTCCAAGATCACACAGCTGCTAAATGGATCAGCTGGGAGTCAAATTCATTCTGTCAGACTCTAATACTTCATCAGTAATTGTCCTTTGCTATTTTCCTACACTGCCTTCCCAGAGAAGGAGGAAATACTATTGAGCAAGTGGTAGATCAAAGAGGACCAAGTAAAGAGTCTGGGAAAGATGGAATAGAGAAGAGGGGTTGACGAGAACTTGGCAGATGTCCTCAGTCTCTTACACAAATGTTATAGACTATTTCTCATTGGATGGTCCAGGGTACTAGATTAATGCTAATATTTTTTAAATACAAAGTTCATACATTCATGGAGCCAATTAGTCCAGGTTGGTTTGTTTCTTTTTTTTGTTTTGTTTTGTTTTCCCCCTAGATTAATACAGTGCCAAATGTGCCATCTGGAGTTCCGGAAGAGAAAAACAATGCAATCACTGAGCTGCCCCAGCAGGGAGGCGCTGAACTCCTCTCCCAGGGAGCCAGTCTTCGCATCCCCCTTGGCCAGGTCTCTTACTAACTGATTGGAGAACAGACCTGTCCATTTTAATGACTTTTTATTTTAATAAGAGTTATAGCATTTTATGTCTTTTCTCATAAGATCAACCAAAGGAAAAGGAAGTTTTGATGGTCTGACTTGTACTAATAATAAGGATGTTAAAGTAACACGGGAAGGGCCTTAAAAACATCTAGGGGTAACAACTGTGACTTTTTTTTAATGTACTTTTATTTTCTTATGAGCAATAAACTTTTTTTTTTTATCTTCTTTCTGTGCCGACATCTATTTGAGAGAAATGCTAAATCTCAGGTACCTAAGTCCACAGTGGCACTAAAATGTGATTGCCTTTATTGATCTGAAGAAAGAACCTTGGCACTGATGTAACCAGTATTAAGCCAGTCATTTTAAATTAGAAAAATAAAAAGCATAAACAAGTTTCCTATTCCTTAAGATCCTGATGCCTACTAAGCACTAAGATGGGTGCTAAAGACGGTTATGACTTCCACTGACAGTGAGTTCTAAAAGCAACTTGTGATCCGCTTCTTTCTTCTTTCATCTTTTCTCCCAATTCGGCAGGTTCTTTGCACACATTTGTGCATTTCCTCAGCATGCTGGTGCTGCACAGTGAGCATGCGCCTTGCCTGGGCCCATGCGGTCTGAGGCAGGATCTTTAAGTCCCCTAATTTTTCTTAAAATAATTAAATGTTTCTGTGGAAAATATTTGACTCTCATGAATTTTCAGAATTCATGTCTAGATCAAGAATGAAATATGACCCTCTTGTTCCTTCAGGAACAAACATTTCTAAAAAGGTGGGTGGGTTGGTGTCTTAATCTACTCAGACTGTCATAACAAAGTACCGTGGTCTGGGTGGTAAAACAAGAGAAACTTGTTTTCTCATAGTTCTCAAGATTGAGATTAAGATTGTCCAAGATTAAGGTGCCAGTAGGGTGGGTGTCTGTGAGAGTTCTCCTCCCGGTCTGCAGATGCTTATCTTCTCACAGTGTCCTCACATGGCAAAGAGAGAGAGGTTGACAGAAAAAGAGATTGAGAGAGTGAGATCATTCTGCTCTTACATGGCCATGTTCCTATGGGATTATGGCTCCATGCTTATGACCCCATTTAACCTTAATTCCCTTCTTAAGAGCATCAGTATATGAATTTGGGAGAAGAGCATATAAGACAGTCTGTAGTAGTTGAGAAAACTGTAGAAGTATTTGGCTAACTTCCTCCCTCAATTAAAATAGTATTTGACTCTTTCTAGATTAACACAGACTTTGTATTGAAAAAGATCTAAGGTTACCTGGTCTAATCTCTCCTAAAAAAAGAAAATGAAAACTCTTCTAATCAGAATGTTTTTAAAGAAGTTATTTCAAGATGTCTTGATCCCTAGGTTTCTCTTATCTTTTATTCTGTATGAGTTAAAAATAAGAACTTCTTTCATATCCTTTAAAAGTCCTTCACTGTCTGAAAAGGACCAAAAATCCCTGTTCTTTGGCTTCACTTTCCCTTTCACTCCCAGGGATGAGGAACAGTACTAACTAACCACTCTGTTCATGGTGCCCTCTCCAGGAACTGGAGTCCCCACTGGGCTTCCATGACGAGTAGTCGGAGAAGATCATTGTGACTTAAAGTGAGCACCGCAGGTGAAGTGAGCTGGATCCGAGAGTCAGTGCTGATTCATTCTCAGATCATTCTGCCATCTGAAGCTTCACATTGTCTGCTATCAGAGGATGGAATTCTGACACTGAAAACTGCCATAAGACATTCCACGTTATTCAGAATTGCTTCATCTACAGTATTTTCAGTGTTCAAACATAGCTAGGGCTTATGGATGGTGTATCATAAACAGGGATTGATTTCAGCCAACCAACATCTACCAAACCCCATCTCTAGGCCCTGGAGGCCCTGGGGAGACATCCAGTGACTTCCACAGGAATGAGGAAGAAACCTTGAGAGCCTTGGCCAGTCCAGATAAGACCTCCTTTGCTTCCACAGCAACACACCCAGGCAGTCGCCCTTCCCATCACTTGGGACTCACTTTATTTCTGCTTCTGGTCACCCAGAGTAGCCTGGGACTGCCACATCATCCTTCGTCCTTAAGATTCTGTTCCCCATGTCATTCCATAGCCACCCCTCCTAACCCATTACTCATCCTCCCTCAATACACCTTCCATTATACACTAAAGCCCTTCCATTATACACGCTGAAACTCAAAGTCAGCCACAGGCAAAATCCTCATTATATTCTGACTTCTCGAAATGTTTCTTTTGCAGTTGTGTTCAAACTAAAAGGAGGGTCCCCCTTAGCATTCTGCTTCCCCTGCAGAACCTCTAAGTGGTAGATATTTGATCTTGCCTCAAGCCCTCTTACTGTTGGTCCCTGGGGAAGGTTGATGTACTCCTTGCTCCTCCTTGCCACTTCAGACCACTTTCTTTTCCTCTTCCCTAATCCCCTTCCCTCCCACACACTTTACATGCCCTCAGACTAGAACCTCCACTCACTCTCTCTTTGCCATGGTCATCCATGAACTCTGAATAATCCCATTGTACTACCTTCAGCTTTTAGCTTCTGGCTCAGTGCACTCTTTCCATTCTATTCTTGCCACCATTTTTGGTGATTTTAATATCCATGTGATGAAGAATCCAGATGATCCTTCAATACTTCAGTCTCTCAGTTCCTTGACACTGTCTGCTTCAGTGATCTCCCTCTCAACCTTAGTTCACCCATTCAATCCAAGGTCACATGTTGACTTCTTGATTACCATGAACTACAGTGCATCCACACATTTTCTAATACACATCTCCAAGATGTGCAGTCTACTAAAAACTTTGACTTTGTCACTGCCTAGTGCCACCTCTGCATTCTCATTTGCCTTCTCAGGTAGCTTAAATTTCTAGTCCCTTATCATCTTTCCCTGTGCTCTCCCCCTGACTACCTTGCCACAGTCTCCCTTTATCATCTTCATCTGGCAAGATTCCAACTCTACTTAAATCCAACTCCATCTACTCTTTTTTTGCTCCCACCCAGTAGAATGGACCTGGAGAAAAGTACATAGCCATGTCAACTTGTGTCACTTTAATTTCACTGAAACCAGAATCCTACCTGTACCTTACCACAGCCACCACGGGGTACATGTCCAGCCACAGGACACATAGCAGCTCATTTTCCTAGTCTCTTCTCAGCAATTATTTTCAACTGTTAAAAGATAAACTAAGGCATATTTAAAAATTGACGAGTTTGAGCAAAACTCCATTCAAATTGGGCAGCATCCAATCTAGTAGATAGAAAGGAGCTCCAAGATGCTGCCCAAAATGGAAGACTGTCATAGGCACAAGGGAGCAGGAACAAGGAAGTTATACTAGGCAAAAAAAATGAAGTTGGTTATTTCAAGATTACTCTCCTTTAGAGGATGGCAGGGGTCTATCCGGCAGATTACCTAACTCATGGTCAGAAGATTTCTGATTGACTAGTTTAAAACTCCATTTCTGAGAGAGCTGAAAGTATAATTAGAGACCTATAGATTAGCATAAGTGACTCTATTTTGAGTCTGTCATCTTTTTAAACAATATCTTAACTTCTATTCTTAAGCCTCATTCTTGGCCGATGGCATTGAATCTGATTTTATTTATTATTGTAAGATTTCTTAACTTTAATTTCATTATCATTAACATACAGTGTTAAGTTTCAAGTGTACAATCTATTGATTAATTCTATATGTTATTCAGAATTCATGATGATAAGTGTACTCTTAATCCCAAACACCTTTTTTATCCATCCCCCCCACCTCTGGTAACCATCAGGTTGTTCCCTATAGTTAAGCCTCTCTCCCTCTCTCTCTCTCTTTTTTTTTTTTTCTTTCTTGGTTCCTGTCTTTTTTTCTTTGTTAATTTTTTTGTTTCTTCCACATATGCATGAAATCATATGGTATTTGTCTTTCTCTGACTGGCTTATTTCACTTAGCATTATACTATCTAGATCCATCCTTGTTGTAAGCGGCAAGATTTCATCTTTTTATGTTTGAATAATATATATATATATATATATGTATATATATATACACCACTTTTTCTATATCCATTTATCTATCAGTGGACACTTGGACTGCTTCCATAATTGGGCTATTGTAAATAATGCTGCAATAAACATAGTAATGTGTGTATCTCTTCAAATCACTGTTTTCGTTTTCTCTGGGTAAATACCCAGTAGTTAAATTACTAGATCATAGGGTAGTTCTGTTTATAATTCTTCTAAGAAACCTCCATATTACCTTCCACAGTGGTTGCACCAATTTGCATTCCCACCAACAGTGCAAGAGGGTTTCTTTTTCTCCATGTCCTTTCCAACACTTGTTGTTCCTTGTGTTTTCGATTTAAGCCATTCTGACAGGTGTTAGATGATATTTCATTTTGGTTTTAATTTGCAATTCCCTAATGATGAATGATGTTGAACATCTTTTCATGTGACTGTTGGCTATGTGTATGTCACCTTTGGAGAAATGTCTGTTCATGTCTTCTGCCCATTTTTCATTGGATTATTTGTTTTTTGGGTGTTGAGTAGTATCAGTTCTTTATATATTTTTGATACTGACCCTTTATTTGATATGTCATTTTCATGTAATTTTTCCCATTCTGTAGGTTGACTTTCATTTGCTGTGCAGAAGCTTCTTATTTTGATGTAGTCCCAGTAGTTTATATTTTGCTTATCTTTCCCTTGCCTGAGGAGACATATCTAGAAAAATGTTGCTACAGCTGATATCAGAGAAATGACTACCTGTGTTCTCCTGTAGGATTTTTTTGTGTGTTTTCGGTTCTCACTTTAAAGTCTTTAATCCATCTTGAGTTTATTTTTCTCCTTATTTTACCATACTCTTTTGGTTTTCTACCTACCTTGCTGACAGGTCTTTACAAGTCTCCTTTTCTGGTTCCTTCTCATCTCCCTGATTCGTAAACATTGGTCTTTGCCTTTGTTACTCTCTTGATGATTGTATTCAGTCTCGGGACTTTAAAGAATTTATACTCTGGTGACTCTTTAATTTTATCGTAAGCTGCACCTCTTCTCTGAGCTCAAAAATTGAATCTACCTATTGAAAATATCAAATACCTTTTAATATTAATTTGCCTACAACCAACTGCTTCCTCAGAGATTTCTTATTCCTTTCATTTTTTTTCTATAGAATTTATTACCTTCTGACTCTCTCTATATTTTATTTTCTTGTACATACAGACAGAGGAATAATTCCATTTATTGCACCGAAAGGAAGTTTTATGTGAGCAAGGAGTTTTTATTTCTTTTTAAATTTATATCTCATATCTTAACTAGTTCTTGGCATATAATGCTCACACAGTAAATACTTGTTAAATGACGAAGCAAAAAGGTTGTCAGTCTAATTGGGGGAAAAGGGTAAATTAAAATAATCAGTTTTTCATTTTGTTACGTAGGTGTGCATTCTTAACAATACACTTTACAAACTCAATATTTTTTTTTTTCAGGTCTTAATGATACGGTTTATTTTTTTTGTTTTTCTTTTTGTTTTTGTTTTTTTAATTTTTTTATTTTATTTTATTTTTTTTTCTTTTCAGTGTAACAGAGTTCATAGTTTTACACCACACCCAGTGCTCCATGCAATGCGTGCCCTCCACAATACCCACCACCTGGCTCCCCCAACCTCCCACCCCCCGCCCCTTCAAAACCCTCAGGTTGTTTTTCAGAGTCCACAGTCTCTCATGGTTCATCTCCCCCCCCAATTTCCCTCAACTCCTTTCTCCTCTCCATCTCCCCATGTCCTCCGTGTTATTTGTTATGCTCCACAAATAAGTGAAACCATATA